>OZ017780.1:12603453-12741090 GCA_963969325.1 Lycopodina hypogea | reverse complement strand
GGGGGGGGGGGGAACCCATGGGGCGGGATTTTTTTACTCAAAAATATATTATCACATTAGACAAGCCTTCATGTAAGATTATTTTGTAATCATAGCCCATGGAAGGTGGGCCTACCAAACAATTTCGATGAAGGCCACCATTGTATGCTAGTAATAATATGGAAACAGGTTAGTATTGTGGATGATAATTCTGGTTAAATCATTACTGCCATCACTATAATCAGGTCAGGATAGGTCAATTCTATTAAATTGTACTGTATCGTGATGGGGACGGGAAACAAAATTCAATGAAAAAAAAATTCCAATATAGTATAAAGTCGAATCACTTAAAAAAAAAAAGAGAAAAAGAGGCAGATATATGCAGCTCTTCTAGTTCGTAATTAAATCTGAATGCTGGACTTCTTAACTTGTATCCAAATGTACTCCATTATCAGTGGTGGATCCAGGGGAGGTGGGTAATTGGCATGGCCAGTGCTTCTCCACCTCCAGACTAAACAATAAACAAGCAAATCTCAGTAAGCACAAAAGCAGGCCAAAAAATTCTTTCCACAGCTGCAGCAATTCCTATCACTACTACTAACCAGAAAGGCAACATTACAAAATATTCCCACCTTAAAGTCAAAATGAAATCCCAGAAAGCATAAAAACTAGCAAGAAATTCCATTGATGCAGTAATTCTTACAAACAGACAGCCAGCTTCTGACATAACTGAGGATTAAATTTATGATTTAAATTTTTGACATAATCTTGGGACCTCAGCAGCTGGTGTTCAGAGGAAGTTTCATAACAAGAACAAGATAAAGAACAAGATAAAGAACAAGATAAAGAACAAGATAAAGAACAAGATAAAGAACAAGATAAAGAACAAGATTCCTAAGGACTTGAAATTCCCTTTAAAAATAGCATTTTCAAGGAAAGGAAACCTCAGCAATCACTCTAAAGGAGAGAGAGAACTGGTAACACTAAGTTTCAAGCAGTGGGTGGTTTAAAAATGAAATTTATATAGAATTGTAGCTCTACTTTTGAAAAATTCATTGTTCAGTAGAATATAGGGCTAGATGCTAGTTCACTCCAAGCTTCTTGAAATCTGCTCAAAGCTAATCATTCTGCTACTTTGTGGATCTGCTACTTTGTGGATCTGCTACTTCGTGGAACCACCACTGAAATTCTTCCACTAAATATTCCAGCAATTATTTCACCATGATTGTTCCTGGTTAACTATTGCAGGTATTTATTTCATGTTAATCATTATGTGCTAGAGAAATAGTTTTCTTCATAATTCCTCCTCTACTCTTCTTGGTGGTATGCCTTCAAATATTTTCATGTTACTTTTCTATGTGCCATTAAAATTTAAAAAAAAATATGGTGTTTTTGGTCGAGCCTTTACTATTAACACACTGAGGGACAGAAGGATTGACAGACATAGAAATACAAAATGAAAATATAAATCAGGTATTTGAAACCTGAATCAATAAAAATTTATATTTAAATTGAGCTTATTCTGTTTATTTGTCGTTTGTTAGTTTGGACCTCAAAACACCTCACACAGTTCTCAACTAATCCAGACCAAATTTTGTGAGCAGACCAAGAATACACTGGATTGAAACCAAAGGGAGTTGATATTTCAGTAGGGTAAGATCAAGTGAGTAGATATACAAAAAAAAAAACCAAAAAAAACAAAAAACAAAAAACTTTTGTATTCATGAGTAACCAACAATAATGTGATGTTTTAATCTGATCCCATCCCAAAGGACATTTATAGAGGAAGTTGTTTTTTACAAACCACACACTAAGTATTAGAGGTGCATCATGATATTTCTTTCCCCCTCTTTCCCTCCCTCTCTCCCCCTCCCCCCACCTCCACCCTCCCCCCAAAATATGATATACCAGCAAAAATTATAATGGGGAGGGAGGGGTGGTTGGATCCTTTTTGTATACAGTAAGATTGTACAACTGCTAAATCCATTTAGATGTATAAGAAAGTGTATTGACTACCTCTTACTGTATATCCAAACCCTGGAATTCCAAAAAGAAGTTTCCAAAATTGGCTATAAAAACCACAACTATGTTCTTAAATGGCTTATTTAATATCTTCATAATCTCCACAGCACAGTGTCATGACCTGGTTGTGATTCTGTGTAGTTCCTTGGTGAACTTTTTTAAAGCAATAGCTAACCTTTTATTTAACTGATAAGAGTTGATATTTATTTAGCTACTATTACACAAGTAGAAAAGCCTTTAGCCTATTTAAATACCTGATTTAAACAAGTTACTTTTCCAAGAAAGCTTGAATAATGAATGATGCATCAATAGAAACTTTCTTAACATGGAAATGTAAATTGAATAGTTTGGCTGAGAGGGGGTCAAATTGGAAACCCTAGTTGATGTGCTACTGCAGTATAGGTGCCCCTTGCTGTAGAGTCTGAGACTTTAGCCACATCAATCTATTCACCTCAAATGGAGACCCAGAGAATGTCTTTTCCCCCCTAAACATTGGGAACCAACAGGAGGCTATATGAAGAGAGGGGAAAGTAGGGGGTGGGTGGCCAACAAAAAACATTTACAGGAGGTCAATAGGAATTCTTAAAGAAGATGATACTAGTTACTTAATATATTTACACATAATTTTGTCAAACTTACTTAGTCAAGCTCATCTGGTGAATGATCACTTACTTTATCTGAAGGGGATGTTGGAGTGGCTTTAAAAAGTGTTTAAAACTTTGTTTTCACCATGATTTCTCTGAAGAATTTCACTTGAAACTTGAAAACACTTCAAGACAATTTTAAAAACTGTAGTCTGCAAAATGCTATGAAAAAAAAGTTGGGGTGTGTCTTTGCCTGCCAAAGATTTAGCTAAAGCTAATATTAAACCAATAAAAATTGTTACAATTGGCCATGGTGGAGTAGCAGAAATCAGGATTTGGTAAATGTGTTTCAGTTAAAATTAGTAAATTATAGTAAGAGATCCTTTTTAAGTTTGTGCTTGAAGAAGCTAAACAGATATCAGAATCTCTGGCTCGTTGGAGCCCTAGCCCTCACACTAGCCCTAGCTCTAAGTAAGTCCCCGATATCTGCAAGCTTACAATTACTTAGTTAAACATAGAGCTGACACATCCAATGCTAAAACAGATGGGCAAAGCGAAGAGGACATTTGAGTTGCATCTAATAATGTTGTGAAAAGTTATAGAAAACCAGGGTACAAGCCCACACTATGTTTGGAGAATTCATAAGAATTGAAGAGAGATTACACAGCAGAAAGGAAACAAACATCCATCATTAAGACCTCAACACAACTCACCTAATTCTCAAGATGGCTTCTGCTAGGAAAAAGCCAGCCTATATAAAGAATCCAGATTTGAACTGCCACAGTGACCAGTGACATCAAACTGAACTGTTCAAGTTGGGGGCGTCCAGGATCACTGACTAGCAAAATGATTGTCATCATGGGTAGTGTAAAAATCTATTCCACTCCACAACCCAAAGGGTGCAGCCAGTTTCACCTCCAGAAACTGGAATACTGGAACCAACTGGACATGGCCTTTATGAGTGCCCAGAATCAAACTTGACTTGGCCTGTAAAAGGAACTGAACATTGTAGTACTTAGAGAACAAGTATTTGGTAGCACTGATTGATTGAACTTGACTTATCGTTACCTTCATGCACAAGTTATCTTATGATATACCAAGTTTTGTCATTGAAAAGGTACTCAGCTTGTGATAAGAGCTAAATTTCGCTTAGGTTAAGATTCTATAGTGAAAAACACTACAAATAGGACCAAGGCGTCAAATAGATTCTGTGGATCACTGACTAGCAAAATGACTGTCATCATGGGTAGTGTAAAAATCTATTACACTCCACAATCCAAAGGGTGCAGCCAGTTTCACCTCCATGGGCTGAAACACTGGAACCAAACTGGGTTTGGCCTTCATGAGTGTCCGGAACCATACTGGACTTGGCCTTTACTTTGCCCGACTAACAACAGGCTCTTGGACAAAAGTGTGCATCAGAATTGCTCATTACTGCTGCAAAACTCGTGCCCCCAACACCGATTGAACCAGTGAAGTGATGAATCCTCTGCAAGGCTGATTGGAATAACTACAGCCTCTACACCAATGAGGCCACACAGGGTTTATCATCTTCTAGTAAAACTAATGTTGAAGAGACTTATCAGGACTTCTGCAGTGCTCTTATCAAAGCGGCAAAAATATCCACCCAATGCTGTCACATAAGCAACTACATACCGTGTTGAGATAAGAAGTGTGAAAGTCTTTATCATGCCTTCCTGGATGTCCCCCAATGATGAAAAGTCTAGCAGTGCTGCCACAGCACTGATGTCCTATCTGGACCAGTGAAAGCATTAACGATGAAATGGAGCCTTTGATTCCATGGACTTCTCACAGTCCAGATGCTTAGCATGGACTACCCACAATAGGCTATCAGGTAGGTCAAGACACACCTCTCATAAATATCGTGTTTCAGCAAATTCCATTGCATCTAAGTTGTGATAAATGGGATCTTGCCTGTGGGAGACCATGAGTCTGCTCGACTGGTGTCCTTGGAGGTGTCAGACCTCTAGAGGGTCTCAACACATGATGGTCAGAGTACACTGTAAAATTTTCACTGTAGAAAATCTCAAATCTGCCCTTCAATACCTAAAGCCTGGGAAGGACCCTGGCCCCTACTCATACTGAAATGGCAATGCTAAATATTTAGGATGAGCAGTTATGCCAGACATCTGTCCATCTGTTAGACAAACCAACTGATCCACCCACCCACAAACCCTTGCTTAAATATCAGAAGGATGGAATATCATATATGCACCATGATAAATTTGCCATATGTGAGGGTGCTAGATGGAGATATGAATAAAGGCATGTCTAACAACCAGAGCTGGATTCATTTTTAGGACTCGTCATGAGAGGTCTGTTCAATTGGACATATATACTATATGGATTGTTTGTCACTTCCTGGCAGTGATACCCAGGCACACCATACCTTTATAAAGCTCATGATGAGAGTGCACATTTTTTTTTCAATGCCAGTACTGCATCATACCCCTGCTCAACATTTTGAGCTACAACTTAAGTAAATTTCCGATCATTGAAGAATAGAGTTGGCAGCTTGCAGTGATCTAGTGGACTACGGTGGGGTTAAGGTCATCAGAACAGTTCAGAGTGTGACTCAGAACAAATAATGCATCATCAGTTAGGTACTCAGCGAACACATTCCCACCAACATACTCTAAGTCCACTTCTTTTCCAATATAAAGGTGAACTTTTTTAGTCATCAAATTTTGGTGCATGTTAGAGAGAAGTCCACGACAAAGTGGTTAGCATTAATGCACGGATTATTTTAGTCATCTACAAACACGTGAGTCTGTGTTGCATAGAATTCCTCTCCAATAGAGTGGTTCAGTTCAAAGTATTTGATGGTACAATAGTTGGAAGGCTCCTTGTACTTTATCTTAATTTTCATCTGATCTAGTGCAAGGCTGACACCAGATGAAGGGGGGGGGGGGGGGGGGGGGGCGGTGTTGGCTGGAAAATCATTCTTGAATGTGAGGTTATGAACCTGAAGAATAGGTAGGAGGGAGGGGGGATATTAACATTATTATAGTAGTGATGAACATGCAAGGTGCTAGTAGACATGCAGAAAATATACAGTTTTAGTCTTATCATTTAAAAGGAATACACAAAATAGAATAGCTATTGGTTAAAGATGTGGATAATTCATTCCAAATTTCACCATAGTTAATATCACCATCATGAAAAAGGACATGTAGCAGGTCCATTCATTAAAATCTCTTCCAACACTGCACATTAAATGGCTGTTCTCAATCACTCAAAAATACTTATCTACAACAGACCAGTGTATTCATGTTGTAGGAAGGCAGGAATAATTTATGGAATTTAATGGTCATAACACAGACCAAATATGGTGTGGATAATATGAAATAGTCCTTTTTGAACAAATAATATTCTAGAAGAAATATGATAAAACTAGCAGGCATAACCTGCATTGTGCCAGGATATAATAGCATGCCAACTTGGAAGTGTGTTTAAGTACATAATGCCACACTTCTCAAACTCCGTCCACATGAACTACACAACTTATTCATCTGTAATTGGCTATCAGCATAAACATGACACACTGGTAGCCAAGGCCATGGTACATGAGGGCCAGGTCAATACAAGTGTTGCCTGCAGTGCCTCCACAACCATACCAGCAGGTCACATACACTCTGATGGACAAAAATAGACACTCTGACTGGGAACAATGAGTACTACAACTAGACTTTAATTACAGGACCATAAGTAGGTATTACATGATATGAACTGGAGTACAAGCAAAATGAGACTCCCCTGACCTCACTCACTTTCTTTTTCAGCCTCCTTCATAAGGTAAAGGAGGCTTCTATCCTGACCATGCTTCAGGGGTGGTGATGCTCCAATTTTCAAGGCTAATATGCAGCCTGTCTGTTTGCTTAATTTTCCCAGTGTGATCAGAAGTGTGCAGCACCAGCAGAAACATCAACATAGAGGTGAGAATAAATTCAGCTATGATGATCACATCATATTTTATATAATTCCTTGTGGAATTGGCTAGCATTAAATTTACCCAAATTTAGGTGATTTGTTTGCTGCATCATGCTAAATATCTCTCATGTTGACACATGCACATATACAGCACACACACACACACACAAATTTTCTAGCTACCATCATCCAATCTCACACACCTGATATACTCAAGGTGCCTGTGCACTAAACATGTTTTATGAGCCAGTGTAGGCAAACTCCTTGAGCTGGGCTAGGAAAACCCACGAATATTGATCGAAACACTGAGTTGATTGGTGTTGTCCCCCAAAGTCCACCTGAACCCTTAACTGATTGACAAACCATGGCCAATGAACTTGCACCCTGGACAATTCCAGGTCTCCATCACAGCTTGGTGGACTGGTGTAGGAAGAAGATATTGAAAGGGAGTAAAAGTTCCTGTCAGTCACATATGTATGAAAACATATCAGCCAAGAGTTTTGTTTTCATTAGTATCTCTTTCACTAGTCACCACTCTGTCACTCCCTACTTCATTTCGAGCATTTTTTTTTTTTTTTGGTAGCCACTGCTCACTCTTGTAAGAATAAAACTATAACTACACTGCCATTTTTTGTGTTCTGTGCAAGCAGAGCTGTTACTACAACTGGCTTTTTTTAGGTTAGCTGTGTCTAAATGCTATTTTTTTGGAAAATTTTCTTATATTTTTTTCTTGTGAAACTTCCTCTGGCCACCAGTGCTGAGGTCCCTGATGAAACTTATGATCATGGTTGACTTTTTTTTCCAGTCTGGTTTTTTTTTGAGACTTACTATTTACTTCAATTATCGTTTCCCCATTTCTGCATAAAATTACTCCTCTTTCACCAAGCATGGCACATCCCTATTTCTGGTCTATTTGGTAATTTATATTTTAAAAGCATAGCCATTGTGGTTGTGCCACCAACTCAACAACCTATACATTTTAGAAGTCCTAGAACATAACATCATAAAAAAATATCCCTTCTAATGAATTGGGATAACACTTCTGGGTACTTTAGCTCCTGCTAACTTTTCCCTGTTTTTGTGCTCCTGCTAACTTTTCCCTGTTTTTGTGAAAGTTAATTTTTATGTTATCCCCTACATCTTTTCGATGCTAGTGTTCCAACACTACTTTCTATTTTCATTGTTTAGACTGCCATCCAAATAATTAGTTGACTTACCACAACACACCTCTGAGACGGATATCCTTTAATTTGGTCCAGTGTCAAATACACACATGGACACAGTCACACACATTGCTTTGTTTTATTCTTGATTTTAACTTGTTAAGATATTTTTTGACTACAAAAAAGGGGATACCCCACATTTTAATCCAGTGTCAGACTCTGTAGCTTCAAAAATAATGCATACAAAAACAAACACACATTGTCTATATTTCATTTAATTTGATGGGATTTTTTTTGGTTACAAAAAAAAAAATAAAAAAAAATTTGGGAAATCATGATTAATGAACGATGCCAAAAAACAGTTTCATACTTTGTTGTTTCAAAGTTTAGGTACACGAGAGCACATAAATATTAATTGTTTTATTCTACATTTAATCTTTTTGCATATTTTATGTAAAATCAAACAGATGAATTTTAAGAATTGGTAGTACTGTGCAAAACTTGTAGATTTGTTTTAGCTTGTTCAACTCAATTATCTATTTGACTGTCATGTTCAGACTCAAGGCAAAATTTATAACAATGACATGCAGTGTTGCTTGGTGTTTCTAAACTAATTTAGGTGTTATATAACCAAAACTAACTTATCCAAGCTAAGCAAACAAAACTTAACTAAAGATGCAACTCAGAATTTTCACCAAGATGCCTCCTGTTGAAGTGTATTTACCATTCTTATGGTCAACTTCACTCTATTTGGTGTCATCTATATATACTCCTTCCTTTGTACTTATTTTCTTCCAACTGTTGTTTTTCTCATTTCATCGGATGCATCAGCCAAACCCAAATCTTGCTGCAGGAAATGTTCTTTATGAGGCCAACACTTCATGCAGGCAAAGGGAAAGGGATTTTCTTGGGATGTTGAGAGAGAAGCTGCATGACAGATGTGAAAACAGCACTATAGAGCAGGACTTTCTATGATCAAAGAGTAGAAAAATCTTGAAACATGGTCATGGAGACAGTGCAAGAACTAAATGGCACATGCCACTGCTAGGATGCTGGCTATCTTCATCACAAGGGCAAGAATTCAAATGTGGATCAACAGGCACAAGCTCCAGCATGAGAATTGGAGCAGCAGGATCTTAATTGGCTAGCATTAACTTAAGATCCTTCTGATGCCACTGTTGACCCAATGGACATCTGCTTAAAGTGTAGTGCCAAAAGTTCGAGAGTGAGACAAAGGGTGTGTACTGCTGTAATAGCAAAGTCATACTAGAGCCATTTCCTCACTTTCTGGTAGCTTTTCAATGTAAGTTTGGCTACAAATATGCATCACACCAATGTTTGAACCTGAGCTTCAGAGTTCAAGGGCGTGTGATAACAATGTCTGCATTAACAGTGACACAATGCAGTATTGGCAGTGGAGATAGCAATCCTCACAGCCAATGAGCACATGAAGACCAGACAGAAATGTTTAAGGCAATCGAAGTTGACCTATTGGAGCCCTTTTTTTCACATGAACTGATCAACGTGGCTACATTGCAGACTGCCAGTAATACCCAGCTCAGCATCTTGGCACCAAACTTGCAGACACACAACATAGTCTATCTAATATTGTTGGAGTGATTTCAAAAATGAGGCATTTTGAGTTTGTTTGCCAGGTGGACATTTGACTACAAAAAACATTACTTTAACACAGTCTGTACAATGCTCCTTAAGAAAAACTCCCTGAACATAACAACATCTAAAAGTCTGTTGACATGATCAAATCCTAAACACCCTTCAGCTACCTGGTATTTGTGCTCACAACTTGGTGCTGTATGAAGGTTCACCTATCATGCTGCTATAAAACTTGGAAATACCTAAGCTCTGCAAAGGTTGGAGATTGACCATCATGTAATTGAGGATATTATCACGACAGGAAGCAAAAGGTAGAGGATGTTTTTATACCATGGTTCTTCTCCATAATTTCAAGTGACCTTACCTTCCAGTTTAGGCATATTAATTTTTTTGTTCAGCTTAGCATTCCAATAAGCATTTACAAGGCTCAATGATAAACACTGAATGTGGCTGATCTGAATTTTCATTATTCAGTTTTCTAACATAGTGAGCTCTATGTAGGCTGCTCCATTGTTGGAACTTACGATTACCTCCACATAATTGTCCCAGAAAGAAGAAAAGTCAATTTTATGTTCCTTGAGAGTTCCTAAATAGAATCCAATAATGCCACTTTGCTTTAGACAAACGTGATAATAAAATAGTTTAACCCATAATTACTGTCCAAGTTAAGCATCTACTATCTGTGACTTAGGTATTAACACGTTTAGGCTCAAACCATGCTATCTTTGTCTGATATAACTAGATGTTAGTAGTTGTGACATTAATTTTACTCTATTCAAAGGCCAATTGTGAACCAACATTAATTATCATGGAATTTTGAGTTATTTATAAGAAATTTTAATGCCCTTGACTTCATTAGGGGAGGTACTTAAATTATTAAAAAAATATATACTATATTGTCCTTTCATCCATGAAAGGATGGAATATACTAGATAAGCATTTTGAAAAGCCTTTATGGACAATTTAATTGTTAATCAAAACCATATAAGTTTATTGATGTTATTAATAGTTTTATTTCTAAATAACTTGGCCTTATCGATGATATTTTATCCATAACACTTGATGGAAACCTTCGAACTTCACAAAAAATTAACTTGACTATTTTGTCAGGTGTCCTCTACTGTACCAAATTCATTCGTCTAGCTGAAAATTCAACCAATATAGGGCTAAAATACCATACTTAGGCCTCTTGGTCAGACAAAAAGTTTCTAGGATTAGCTAGGGTTGGCAAGGATGCAATCTGACTATGAAGTTGATTAAAATGCCAAGAGTTGATTATCAATAATTCCAAATTCATATTTTTGTGATGTCTTTGCACCCACATACTCAGTGTCCTAAAACACTGTTGCTGTGTCTGAACAGAACACACATGCCACCAATTCCTGCAATAGTTTGGTTTTCTATGACTCCTTCAATTTACCATATATTAATGATCACTATTAATTATTTGTGGTGCAACAAGTTCAAATTTAGCACACCCACATAGCCCTTCAGGCATTTTTGAGGTGAAGAACATTCATATTTATGCAGGTGGATACCATTCTGTTGATTGTCCTAGAAGGTGGGAAATCTAACAACTGCTTTGGGTTATGTAAGTGGGACGGTAATATTCTGTATGTTAGTGGATATACAGCTTGTTTAAAACATGTCTTCAGGTAGTTATCAGGACCTCTTAAGCAATCTAGCTTACTGTGGTATATATATATATATCTGCATGTATAAGATATGTGCATTTCGTCTCTTATAGATTTTGTAAACATGGAAATATGCTTGTGATCTGATATCTATAGAAGGTGGTGGAGTGTATTTTCTTCTCATCACTCAATTTTTGAGAATTGAAACAATCTACCCAGTATAATCAGTTTCACAATGAATTAATTAATACAGGAAATTTTAAATGTGGCTTGTATTATTTCTAGTTGTCACAGTTAGGGCTAGTCTTCTGGGCTAGCAGTTTCTTTGTTGTTTTTTTTTGAAGGAGAGATTTGGTCTTTGTACAAACAAGATTTTTTTTTACACAGTGAGATCCTATGAGGACAAAATGTGTGCTGTTTTGTCTATTTACAAAATACCTCCATTGAAATGCAAATGCAAAAGTAATACAGTACTGTGAGTACTATTTAGAAGCTAGCTATTTATTTAAACAAAATTTAAAAAAAATTGAGGAATGAAATTAGGTTCTATCTTATCCATTTCATTCATTTAAAATTTTTTTTAATTAGGAAATTGTAAATATTGTTAAGTATGAAGTTTGATGTGTTGTGACTTACAGCAGGATATATATTTTTTATTACTATACTTCATGTTTTTGTGGCAGATGGTCAAAAAAAAAAATTTCACAAAATACTCCAAATTCCATGAACTTGGTACTTCTTTAGGAACTATCACTCATCAACAGTCGAGCATTCTTGAAATCTTTCTGACCTTTAGCCGAAATGAAAGATATGTGGAATGAAACTAATCTGCTGAGAGAAGCCAAGATACAAGCTGAGGAATGTATAGAAGAGGCAAAATGTGTTAGGTACATTTTTCAGGCTGAAAATGATGTTGTAAGTACCTTTATACATATGCATGCATTGCAGGTTTCTTATGTTATTAACAAACTGACACTATCACTTATGATTATGGGTATGTGAGGCATGACTATGTTGGTTATCTGGTTCAACTAATGTTGTTCATTAAAATTCTTCCATATATATTTTCATGCCTATAAAAAATACTAATACCTTAACTACAAGCTATAGTAAGTGGCCCTTGAGCATGATACAATAATAAAGACTACTAGAAACATTTTGGTATGTCTGTTATACCTTGAAGTAATTCACCTGAGTAAAAAAAAGTAAAAAATGCAGCAATAAAACATGTTTTTCTTAGAATAAGTCTATACTATTTCTTTGAATTGGAGAGCATGCAGATGTGACTCTGTTGATGTCACTATAAAAAGATTTCCAGGTCATCAAGGATTAACTGATGCGACAAAAGAAATGCATTATGTAGTATAAAATCAGTTAGGCATAAATATGAGGGTACTATCACCAATAAATGGCTATTTCTGATGTTCGGTGGATATAGTCTGTGTTGTGAACAATGTTCTCTTTTTTTTCTAGCCATTGAATTTACTTGCTATGTTGTTCTCATTAACTAATCTTGATTAATGAGGTGTTATTATAATTATATGGTACACCCAAAAGTAAGTATTCTGACATACATGGATTACTAGATTTATGCTAACGTAAACCTGCATATTGTTTGTGAATTCCAAAGAAAATCAGTTTCTACTGCTTTAGCCAATAAGGGAGTGTCATATAACTTCTTAAGGCATCAATAACTGCTGAAACTGGACACACAAGGTTCATTTTTCTTCCTAACAAATCAACTATTGTAGCTAAATGATACCATAATACTAAACATTGTCATGGTAACTTTGATGTTGCTGCATTACCATGACAAGTTATATGGAATCCTTTAAATTAACATTACAGAAGTACTAGTGAGTAGTTAATACAAAGAAGGGCATTAATAACATCTTGATCAGAAAATATGATGGTGAGTAAGTAAGGGGTTAGTAAATATAATTTTAAGTTTGGGATCATAATCAAATCCTTCCATTATTGATCCACGGCTACATCTTTGTCAGATGGATCAGGTATCCTGCATTACAAATTTGGTTCCCTACCCCAATATTCATGGGAAACCAGACTTCTTTTATATTTCAAATGGTACCTGTTGTTTTTAGACTTATATCTAATAACTCAATATCCACAAAAACATACTTTCTTCATATGGTCATTCTGTCAGCAGCATCATAGCATATTTCTTGACCAGAGTGAGATGAGCACTCACTCTTGCACTTTAGTCTCTTCATTTGAAATTTTAATTAAATTGTCCAGAGATATCTCCCTAAGGTTGGATCATAGGTGCCAACCCAAAATAACAAAATTTCAGGGATAAAAGGGGAAAAAAATTAAGGACAGAGGTACTAATTCAGGGAGAAAAGGGAAAATATGAAGGACTAATGTCCACATTTCAAGGACAGGGGGAAATAATAGTACACCATGAAGTATGTAGAAGAAAATTCTACTTTGTAATTATGGTACTCAATTTATTGCTACTCCTGTGTAGGCATACAGAGTTCAAAAGAAAGATATCATGCTCTGAGTGTCTTGTTGTAGTTAGTTAAGTTTAAATATACTTATTCAGAGGGTGATAACTTAACTGCCTAAAATGTCCATTTCAGCTGATTAATTGGTATAGGAGTATTAAAAGAGAAAAAAAGGGAAAATCATAATTTCCATGGAGTACAGTGTTGCAATGGCAACAAGTTTTACTATATACTTTCATTTTTAGACAAGATATTGGAATTTTTACCAGTAAATGTTAAGCACTATCTTAGTATTGTTTTAATGTGGAAACATCCCCTTAGAAACAGCACCCCACCCCAGACACAAATTTGTCCAGGACCAAGGGAATATATTTTAAAATTAAAAAAAAAGTATATAATTTTGGTTTGAGGTTAGTGAAGTACCTATTTTGTGTTGGCTGGAATGGGTTGGTGGTGGTGTGTTCTTGGTCTGGCTATTTTATGCTAAGTAATTGAGCAGCTGAATTTAAAATATATTGGGAATGTAAATAAGAATTTAGGAAAAAAAAGTCATTTAGCCATTTATCCCAGACATTCAGGGTAAATATCAACTTTCTTCCTGGACTATGTGCAGGTGTGCCATATTTGGGACGGTCCTGGGAGTTCCTGAGTGTGTATTCAGAAGTTCGGCCTGCACGCTTACTGCTTCCTGCTCCTGAGTGACTCAGGACAACCCTATAAAAGGGATTGCTGCTGGATGAAACTTATTGTTAAGAATTTAATTTTGAACTTGCTGTATTTCCCTAGTTTGAGGTAGGCTTAGACCTGGACCTTGCTGGCTACCCCTGCAAAACTTTACCTGTCCTTTGTGTATGCCTGCAAAACTCTGATGGATTCTTTTGCTCCAATTGAATGTTTTCCAACAGAGGATTTAGATTTGGACTTTATCCTTTCTACCCTCAATGCCTATTCTCTCTCAGGGGAGGCGTCTCTGCAGACAGCTAAAAGATATGATCCTACCACTCTGGATCGCCTACTGCAGAGACAGTGTCCACCAACTCCTCAGCCTCAGTAACCTTGAACAATGCCACTGCCCCTGTTTTACATGGCATTGATAGGACCGATCTCACTACACAAGTTATAGATGCTCAGGCCATGTCTCAGTATCCCCCTATTCCACCTATTGAAGGTGGCAGCTTTGAAGGTGTGGAGCAACTGCAGCTGCAGCCGAAGCAGTCTGATGTTTGTGCCCTGCAGCCAGCCAGCAGGAGAATCATCCAGAGGGAACGGACAGCAGGGTTTGTCTATGACCAGCCTATAAACCCATTTCTTCCGCTGCCCAATCCTACAGATGTGGAAGTGATGCACACACAGAGCTATCAGGGGTTATCCCAACATCACAACCACCACCAGCAGCATCAGGTAGCCAGTGGAGAGCAGATCTCCATGGCAGAGATGGTCTACCAAGGACACATTCCCCATCAGCAATGGGCTGATGCTCAGCAAAAGAGTAACATTCCTTACTTCATGCCCCAGACCTCCATCTCCCACGGAGAATCGTTAGTGACCTACAGCAAAACAGGCCAGGGGGCTGGGCTTGCCAATGTGACAGCAAGGAAGGTTATTCCTCCAACCCCAATACCTGCACTCCACCAGATATACTCTTCTCCACATGGCAACAGCTCTATGTCTCTGAGTGGTGAGCTTTCAATAAGTGATGTGGAAGATGTATCGAAGATGCCTCTCGTCCCAGCTCCGGTGAAGGATGGTAAGTGAATGAGTATTACTTATAATTGGATAAATTTCATTTTTCAAGTCATTAGTTTTATTATCTGTGCTTCTATTGTTGCATGGGTGTTCCTGTACAGATTTGAGGACATCAGCCGCTCAAGAGGATGTTCACTGCCTGGATGCTGGCCCAATGTGTGGTAAGGCACAGGAACTTTTACTGTTCACTGCATGCACTTGTTGGAGCATGGATTCAGGATACTTGAACAATTACATATAACACAAATACTATTGTAATCTACTCATGATAGAATCAATAAATTGAGATTTGAAGAAACAAAACAGAATGCAATTGACTTGTATGGGCCATTAATTTAGTGCATGACCGACCAATTAGCACATTGATAACTTCAGTTGACAGTATGGTGTGGTTAATTATCCTCTGAGTGATGTTGCACTCCTGACTGACACATGATGGTTGCATGCAGTCAACATTCTAGTGACAGATGAGCAACTTCACTCCAGACCTACCTTCCCCCCACAACCCAACCACAGATTAACTAAGGTCAGACAGACTTGTAAAGAGAGGAAGAGGGAGGGAGTCTACCAGAGGTGTGTGTTTGTTCTCATGTGTTGCCTGCGACATGGAATATTCACAGCAGGCTGCTTCAGTGAAGCATGCCCGAGTAGACCAGAGGAATACACCCACTGTGCTGGTGCAGTTAGAAAGCTTCCACACCCTTAGGATCTAGTTATGAAGCAGTTGTTGTCAGGAGAGATTTCTTTATACAGAATTTAGAGAAATGTGTCGCATTATAAGCTACATCTCATACTATCCCACCTAACTCTTTCTTTCCTTCCTTCCTTCCTCTTAGGGTCAGTGAGTCCTGGGGAAGTTGGTCACACTAACAGACATTGCTCCAAGTGCAGTATAACTGCCACACCACAATGGATGAAAACTCCTGATGGCAAGTACATCTGCTATGCCTGCGACATCAAATATGGGGTGAATGGGATCAACAAAAGTGAATTTCAGATTAAAAGGGTTAGTAGTAAATAGCTCCAGTGTAATTCTGGTATTAGTGCCCAATTGTTAAAAATATGTCTTCATCAAATGTCAGAACCAGTGTCACGCCTGTTAATATACCAAAACCAAAAAAATATTTTTTCTCCCCACAATATTATAAACTTTTCTCTAGAATGTATTTGCTATATTTTTCTAGCAAATTTGTTACAATAATTTTGTAATAAAACAAAACCACAGATTGCTAAATTAAAATTAAAAAAAAAAAAAATACTTTTTTTTTTGGAATTGGTCACGCTTACACCATTAAAACATCTGGAAGTTGTTAGTATAAAAATTAAAAAAAAAAATATATATATATACATATATATAACCAGAAATTACTTTTGTAGCAAAACAAAAGCCTCCAAAAAAGAGTGGAAAAGCGTTGCATGGCAAAAAGATTTTTGCAAGCCATCACAACATTGTGAGCTGGATACAACCCACATCACTTGGCGTACCAGAATACATTAATCACAACATTGTGAGCTTGATACCACCCACATCAACTGGCCTGCAAGCATACACACATCACAAAATTGTGAGCTGGATTCAATCCATATCACTTGGCCTGTAGCCATAGCCCTAATCCATACATACACAACACCAGGATTCTCTGAAAGCTACTCAAATAGGCCAACATCTTCAAAGTGTGTTTGTCTTTTAGTTCCGTGTTGGGGTTGTTGACGTGTGTTAGCCTTGTTGATGCATGTTGTCCTTGTTGGTTGATGTGTGTTGGCCTTGTTGATGTGTGTCGTCCTTGTTGATGTGTGTCAGCCTTGTTGATGAGTGTTGACCTTGTTAATGTGTGTTGGTCTTATTGCAGAAAAAGACCAAGTGCATGAACAAAATTTGTACCAATTGCGGCACCACCAAGACTGTGCTTTGGCGCAGGACGAAAAATGGTGATCAAGTGTGCAACCCTTGTGGCCTCTACAGGCATGGTGAAGTAAGTTGCTGCTTAAGAGTATGATCTCGGCTGCCAAGAGACTATGATATCTAATGAATGAATGAAAATGTCTGTGAGAAGGTCTATCTCTCTCTCTCTTTCTCTGTTGGTCAATCCGTCTGTTTGTTTTTTCATATATTTGTCTGTTCAAGCGTATAAACAGATCTGTATGAAACTTTGAGGAATGTAGTCTTTGACCTGATCTCGAATATCATAAAATAGGCACCTCTGGTGGCAATTAAGGAATTCAAATTTCTATACAAAGGGGGCTCAAGAATCGTTGATGTGTTTTTGGGTGTGTGAGTGATTCGATTGTGCAAGATCTGCACACATTTACTATTAGAGAGAAGTTCACTGCTAATGCATTTCTTCATCTACAGTGTAGCCGACCTCTGACCTTAGTGAGGGATATAATCCAAACTAGGAACAGGAGGTTCAAAGGAAAGTCTAAGAAGGAGGGGAAGAAGAGTGTGCTGACCCAACTCCTCCTGGCACCACTGCCCTCTGCTGGATCGACCGCAATGGCCTCTCATAACAACCTCTACTCTACCCAGCTGTCCTCCGACAATTACAATCTCTCTGCTCCCTCCACCTCCTATGAGCAGCCTCCCGTCAGCGCTGCCTCTGCCTCTGGCTATACCCCTGCTCAGCATCACGTGTTTGCTGGAGAAGGCAAGCAGCAGAGGGAGGAGTATGTGTGTGAGGATAATAGCTATAGGTATCCTGACGGTGTGGTGGAGATAATGCCAGGTACTATGGCAACCACCACTGCTGCCTCTCCTCCTTGTGTGGTCCGTGCTGGTACTGGTCATCAAGCGACTCATGCTGAATTGCCTAAGGATACAAACATGACTGCCATGCCATCCCATGGAAGTACTGACAGTGCCTTTTCTCCCTTTGCAAGCAACCACTGTTCTATGTTGCTGCAATCTCCAAGCCAGAGGTCCATGACCCACTCACCATTACTTGGATTTCACTGCCATCCGTCCAGCTTGCCACATGAAGAACTGAGCAGTTGGTCCCCCATGTGAGACACCATATGCACTTCCCACTGGCTCTTTCCTTATATGGCACTTGTTTACTCATCTATATGTATAGCCATGTTGCTAAATCACTTGTTAACCTTTGATTCTGTGCTGTACTTAATCCTGCATGATCACTTTTATGAATTATTTTCTTTTCCTAATGATGAGTTAGACATGATCTGAACACAATTCATTGATTCATACTTTTACAGTAGTACTAGTTTCGTTGTTTGTTGTATATAAAATTTCCTTGCAATGCATCATTATGTATCATACACATTTAGGGCCACACTAGAAAAGTGATTCAAATGTGACTTCTGTTCTTGTGAGTTCATATTGTATTACATATACTTGTAGTTTTAGAATGCACTTCCTTGTCTCACTAAGCATGTTAATTTTATTGTGGTGTACCTATTTTTTCTTTCTTTCTTTCTTTTTTTTTGAGTGTGTAAATGTCCAGTAGAAGAGCTTTGTTTCAACTCTGCACCTTCAAAATCACTTGTTCTTTCCTATTTCAGTAATAATTTCCCTTATTAAAAATATGTAAACTTTTACAATTTTATGGTCGTAATAAAAAAGTTTCTATTGAAGCCCAAAAAAAGGACCGAAACCAGAGGCCAATTTACACCTTTGATAAGAGTTTGAAGTCAATACATGTCACCACAAAGAAGGATTGTAAGTGCATGAAACCATAAACATTCTACCAAACTCTGATAAGTTAGATAGTTGGAGATAACAGTTTTAATCAATCTATTCCAAAGTTACTAAGCCAATCTTGTTTGGGTTCCTAACAAACAGGATGTAGCAATCCTAACTCATTTGCAGCTTGCCCAGATCAAGGATAATTAGCAGTTGTACTGGCTAGGAAAGACCACAGTTTGATCAAATACATCACATGGGGGTACATTGTATGGCTGTGGATGATGGATATTAAGTGAACTCTTTCAATTCAGTCAATACATGGTCTGGTCTGAATTAAAAACATTTAACTCCTACTAGAGATGATGACAATAACCTTAATAAATAATAATTTTTTTTACAATTTTATCAGCAGGGTTACTTTAGATATTATGTGAAAGCATACCTCTTCAGTTCAAACAGTTTGATCTGAATCAACATCTGAATGCGACATGACTAGTAGCTCCAAATATTCAGCCCACACTGAAGTTTATGACAACTATTTTGATAAAATCTTGTCTTTTGCAAAAATTATCTTACTAAATATAATTATAGATTCAGTGAAAATTTTGGGCTTGTTATCCAACTACTATTTGATGAAATTCTTTTTTTTTCTATTAAAAAAATTGTTTCAGAGTGTAATTTTATTAATTTTTTGTACAAAGACAAAATAAATAAAGAACAATAATTTGAATTTGTCAATTTTTATCCTGCACTTTGAGTTATTGCTGGGGTGGGGGGAACCAACTAAGCTTTACAATTTCATCTGTTTATCCACTGAGGATAAAGCATGGGTCTATTACAAATTTTTTCCTATTAAAAATAGCTGCTTGAAATATCTATTTACTCAAACACAGTTTATTCCCATACCTATCAAGAAAGGGTAACAAAAATTCACAGGCTGCATATTTTGTAGGTTATTATCTGACTATAGTGCTTCAATAAAACAATAAACATTTTTAAATACTTTGTTCTGTAATCTTTATTTTCCTGCAGCTCTCCCTTTGAATCCCAACATGCAGACACTTAGAAATCATTCAAATAAAGGTAGAGGAAGAGAAAGAAGTTGGCATATTTGGTGAAATTTAACCAACTAACTTCTTATTTGCCCCTTCCTGAAGTTTCCAAAATCCCTCAATACAGACCACAAGGTCTGATCAAGGAATTTTTACCCTCACTGAACTTGTTTCTGAATGTCCAATAAGGAAGCTTATTCAATATGGGGCAAAGCCAGTTAATCAAAGTAAAGAATATCTGTGTTCAAGAATATTTCACCATTCCCCCACCCCTCCCCACCCACCCACACAACAATGTTTCCAATTCATTTTTTCCATGAGAGATTGCTTCTTTAAAAACAAGAGTAGATCTCAATAACCCACTAAAAATGGTGGAAATTTTTTCAGCATCTATACAGCATGTTGAAGAATGAACAAGTTGTGCCATTGAAAATGTAAACATTTACATTTATTCATAATAATTTGACCTTATTCAGAAGCTACAATAACTAGACAACAGACAGAAAACATTAACTGTCATTAGCATGTATAGTGCCATTGTGTGTGTATGTGTGTGTGTGTTTTGTTTGTATAAGCTTTCATTTCCCCTCAAATCTTTTAAAGATACACACGGAACAGTATGAGACAGCAGTCCTTCTGTCCCATGTCATGAAATTAGCAATACCATGGCTCAGTGACCAGGGAAGACCATGGTAAATTTAGGATGAAATTCCAACCTAAATCCAAGAAGTCGAACATTTTACATGCTATATTAAAGACCAGAATTGCATGCTGGAATGTCTGTACTCTGGGACCCCTTGGTGACTAGAGTGCACAACTACTTGCTGCCATAAAGACCGTAAAGGAGAAAAGTATGGAGCTCCTTGCTCTTTCTGAGTCTAGCTGGACATGGTGTGGCATTACCAGGATTTATTTTACCAGCATCCTTCATTCTTGGATTGCTCTCCAACCATGTTCTCCTCGATGCCATAGCACTGAGCCCATGTGCTTGCTCTTCTTGGGAAGATACTGGAATCTTCTTCTATTCCCATCTCTGAGAGCATCATCCGTATACATCTCAAGACTCATCTGTCATATGTCTCTATTATAGCCATCTATGCCCCACCAACCCTATCTCTACCAATGAAGAAGCTAGTGTACAATCTTACCTGTTATACAACCTGCTCCAAGATACTCTGTCCTCTCTTCCACCTAGAGACATGGTCATCATCTTGGATGACTCTGATGCTAAAGTTGGTTCTGACTTTGTGTTGCATAGTTCAGTGATTGGTACTCATGGTCTTGGTGAATGCAACAAGAATGAGACAGGCTCTTGGACTTCTGTTTAAGCAACCAGCTCCTCATTACCAACACATGGTTCCAGCATAAGCCACTCCATAAGGTGACATGGTACCGAAATGGTGACCACTCAATACCTGGTCATATGATGGACTTTGTCCTTGTAAACAGTCGGTTTCTCTCCTCTGTGCTTGACACCAGAGTGTTTCACTCCACCTACCTTGTGTGTCTGACCATGAAATGGGTGTTTCCACAATGAGATTTAAGATTAATGCCAAATATTGTCAGAGTAGGGTACTTCTCTGTCAGACTACTGACTTGCCTCCTAACTCACAGATTAAGTTTAGGTCCACTCTGGCTAAGGGTTTACATCGTGTTTGCTAGTCAAGAGTCCCCTGATTTGTCATGGAATGCCCTGATTTGTCATGGAATGATTTCAAGGCTGCCATGACTGACGCTTACATGACTTTGCCATGTGGGTTTGGGAAGAGTGATAACTGCCTAAAGTTGAAATATCACCATCTGTGTAAGTTGACAATAGTGGCTGCTGAGAAAGCTCGAAATGCTTGATGGAGTGTACGTGCAGTTGAAGTAGAGAAGTGTGCCTGGGCTGAAGAGCAGTGTGGCCATGGTGAATCACTTATTAAGGAACTCTGGTTATGAGGAAGAGTGCATCTAAGTCATCCACATTCACCCTATTAGCGAGAGATGGGAGCAAACAGACCGAAGATGATGACAAGCTACAATTTTGGGTGGAACACTTCTCCGATGTTGTCAACTGTGAGTCAGCAGTCAGCATGGCTATTTTGAAGGCCTTGCCATGATCTTGAGCCTCCTTCTGTATTGAGTGATGATGTGTGTGAATGAGTTAAGAGACAACCTGACATAGGAGAAAATTGCTGTAACGATCTCTCACATGCAGAAGGGAAGGGCTCCAAGCTTGGATGGCGTATTGACTGAGATGTTGAAATTGGGTGGTGCAGAGTTTGGCTGCAGGCTAAAGACTATTGTGGAGGGAATATGGAGAAGAGAGATGTTGCCAAGTGACTGGACGAAGCACTGCTCATACCCATCCACAAGAAGGGAAGTCTTACTACCTGTGACAACTATTGTGGTATGGCTCTCTTGAGCATCCCAAGTGAAATCTTTTCTAGGGCTATCTTAAATCAGCTCAAGCCTTGTGCAGAACTCTTCCTCCATGAGAACCAGTGTGGTTTCTGTCAAGGCAGAGGTTGTGTGGATCAGTTCTTCTCCCTGTGGGTCCTGATGGAGAAAGCAAGGGAGTTCCACAAACCAATTTACATCAGCTTCACTGACCTCAGAAAAGCCAATGACTTTGTGAATCACAATTCTCTCATGACTGTGTGACAGCATTCCTAGGCATCCACACCAAACCTTCAAAACTGAATGCTGGAGGACCCTGACTGACTGTCTCACTTTGGCACAGCGATTGAGGTGGACTACAGAATGTGCAAGGCTTCTATGGCCTTTTGTTCCATGTGCCGCATCCTCTGGTATCAACACAAGACAAAGAGTCGGAGACAAGTGCAGCATTTTCAATCCTGTTGTACTGCCTACCCTTATGTATGGCCTGGAGAGTTTGGTCCTCTACGAACCCCAATTACATTGCTTGCTGGGTTTTGTGATGCATTGCCTTAGGATCGTCCTCAGGGAGTCCATAAGGGAGAAGAAACTACACACTACCATAAAAAAAGGCTAATAACAGAAACTCTCCTAAGTGCTCTTCCACTGCTGACTCCACTTCCCTGGCCACATCTCTCAGATGAATAACAGTCGCCTACCAAAACAGCTGTTGTGTTGGTGTTCGCCCCTGTGGATGGTAAACATGCAGCAGGTGGCCAAAAGAATTGCTGGAATGATCAAGTGTCAGGGGATTTGAAAAGTTGTAAGCTCTCATAGGTCTGGCATGTATTTGCACACAGCTGGAGATTATGGTGAAAAGTTATTATTGACCCTGTAGAGTCCCTTAATATATTTTCTGAGAAGAAAAAGAAGAGACGGAAATATAAGAGGAAGAAACTGAGAGAGAGGACAGAAGTGGATGCTATGGTGGCACTTCGCCATACCCATCCTGCGTGTGTTTTTATCGTTGTGAACAAGGCCGGTCTAATTAGCCACACATGCCAGAAACATATGCTGCCGATGAAGTCCATGTGTCATTTCAGCTAGCAATTATTTCATCAACAGGGTCTTAAAACCACTAAAAACATTGCAACCAGAGGTCGCGTGCAACATACCCTCTTGATCTGTAACATTCCTACCATGATTGGCAAGTTGAGTGCATGCAGCATATGGATAGATGGATGGTGTGTGTGCGTTTTTGTGCATGCATGCTTGCATGTGTGCATGCATGCATGTGTGAGTGTAGGTGTGTGTAAGCACAGAGTCTATATACTCCAAATGATGTCAAATGTGGGAAAATAAACAATTATATCATCAATGTACGCAAAACAGAAACCAAACTACACCCTAAGTGCCACATCCATGTGTCTTTGCAAGGCATATAAAGCATTTGTCAACTAAAAGGGCATGCAGGTGAATGCAAACCTTCCCCAAAGAGTGTAAAAAGCTGTCCTAACAATGCTATCTGGGTCCATAGGAATCTAATAATAACCCTGGTTTAATCAAGCTTGGAAAACAAGCATGACTACTCCCTCGTTAAGTATGTCACTGATCTGGAGCTCCCACTCACACTTACCCCCAGATTCTAATGTAATATTATGGCTTAAACTAAAGAAAACTTATGTGTTCCACACTGAGGGACTGTGAGATCACATAAGACCTCATAACTTGGTGCCCTATACCCCCACCCACTCTCCCTCCCCCGCAGGAGACACTCATGCAATATCCTAGCTTAGACTTACATACACATGGATTCCGAGACCACATTAAATGGACTCCGGAATGCAACACTGACATTCCAGTGATTTATGGATCAGGTTTTCTGAGAATTCTCTTTTGTCTTTGTCTACATGGATGACATCCTTGTAGCCAGTCACACACCAGGAATACACGTCCATTACCTCCAGATTCTTTTTACCCTTTAATCTCAGTATGGACTAGTCATCAACCATGACCAGTGCCAATTTGGTGTTTCCACCCTCGACTTTCTCGGCCACTGCATTAGCTCTCCAGGCATTACCCCTCTGAAAGATCGTGTGGAAGCTATCCCCAACTTTCCTGCTCCCACAAGCAAGACTTCCTTGCAGGAGTACCTGGGACTAATCAACTTTTACCATCGCTTTTATCCGCACTGTGCAGAAGTTCACCACCCACTGTACTAGCTCCACAAATAAAAGAACACTCCTTGTATCTGGACACCAACATGTCAGGCTGCTTTCATCAAAAGCAAAGAGATCCTGCTAACACTTACTCTTTTGGCACACCCTGATCCTTCAGCATATACTTCATGGCCAATGGACCCTGATATCCTTCTTCTCCCATAAATTCCACGGTCCAGAGACCAGATTCTCTACCTTTGACCGGGAGCTACTTGCCACCTATCCGGCTATTCGCCACTTCTGACACTTTGTGGAAGGTCGACCCATCACCATTTTCTCTGACCACAAGCCATTGACTTTCACCCTCTCAAGTGCCAACTCTGACAAGTGGATATCTTGACAAAATTGTCACTTCTCCTTCATGTCAGAGTTCACTAGTTATATCCGTCATGTTGATGGTCAGGACAATGTCATAGCTGATGATTTGTCCCACATGCACAACTTCTCAACAGTCACTCCTGCTTAGGACTATGCTGAACTTGCAGCTCGACTTACTGCCTAAAAGGAGAACTGGTCTCTATGCCCTGCTGCCACCTTTCTGAAGCTAGAAGACGTCACACCTCCTGGGTCTCATCACTCAATTCTCCATGATACATCACTAGGTTTTCCTTACCCAGTTGTACCCATGTCACTCCACTGGAGAGTTTATGTGAACCAACTTTTTCTTGCACACCCGGGTGCCCGACCCACCAAGAGATTAATTGCAACTCAGTATGCATGACCTGGACTCAAAAATAACGTCACCTCATAGGCCAGGTCAAGCCTCAGTTGTCAGCAGTCTAAGATTTCACGGCATGTGGCTAGTCACTTGCAGTGTTTTACTGTACCAAGTTCA
The DNA here is from genome assembly GCA_963969325.1 of Lycopodina hypogea. Lineage (NCBI taxonomy): Eukaryota > Metazoa > Porifera > Demospongiae > Poecilosclerida > Cladorhizidae > Lycopodina > Lycopodina hypogea. The sequence continues at coordinate 12,715,822 of OZ017780.1, read as the reverse complement.
AGGTTCCAGCACCTTCATGTTGACATTGTGGGACCACTCCCACCTTCAAGAGGTTGTACCTATCTCTTCACTATAGCTGACTGGTTTGGTTGTTGGCCAGAAGCAATTCCGATGGCTGAGTGCACCAATGAAACATGTGCCCAGGCATTCCTTTCAGGGTGGATTGCTTGCTTTGGTGTGCCGGCTACCATCACTTCTGACCGAGGTCGCCCATTTATCTCCAAACTTAAACAGGATCTTCTGCACTTGCTCGGCATTAAGCTAACTCATACCATGTCATACCATCCACAAGCCAAAACTCAAAGCTAGCCTCAAAGCAAGGCTCACCACATGGTCCTTGTATATTCAGCTTCCCATCGTCCTCTTGGGCATGAGTGCTGCCCTCAAGGAAGATCTTGGTACTTCCCTGCCAAGATGGTCTATGGCAATACTCTCCATCTCCATGAAGATTTCTTTGACTAGACACCACAGATGACATCACCAAGGTACCTTTGCAGACCTACTGTGGCAGTACATGGTGCAGCTGAGGCATTCACCAGTCCTCATCCATGTTCAACATTCCTTCCATATACTCTATAATCTACAATCAGCCACGCATGTTTTCATCCGGCATGATGCTCATCGTACTCCACTTCAACGACCATATGATGAACCATTCCGAGTCCTCCACAGGAGTGACAAATTTTTCAAGGTGGATCTTAACAAATATACAGATAATGTCTTCACTGATTATGTCAAACCAGCCTTAATGGACTTACTGCCTATATCAGCCTAACCAGAGAAACAATCACATCTGGCTACTACATCAATCCCATCTCGGCATCGCCTCTCTCCAACTGCACTTCCTTTCGTTCCCTACACTCCATTCTCTGGGCTACCTAATTCTGGTTATGTAACTAAAGCCGGTTGGCCGATTCATCGCCAACTCGCCTCTGTCCAATCATGGAGGATCATTGGGGATGGGTGGGGTGGGGGGGGGGGGATGGGGGAGCACTGCAGCATTCACAATATCCCCAGTAACTTGGACATTCTATTTTGACATTATCACACACGCAATTTCAATTCAGAATTAGAATGTTCCAAAACAAGGGTGCAATTGACCCTTTACCAGTTCTTGTTGTTATTAATATTTCGAAAAGTACTATAAACTTATATCAACTTCAGCATGTTAGCTATTAGTGTAATGTTATTATTAGACAGTAAGCTGACATATGCTATTTTGGGTCGGTACTAAGCATTCAATGATTTTATGGTATACATTTGCAAAGGCTGAATTTTTACCTTTTTTTTTATGATTTGGCTTGCTACCCATTTGTTTAAGGTTATGAATTATTGCTTCCTGACTGTGGACCCTGATTCCAATGGTGTTTATTTGTATTAACAATACATTTGTCTTTGTTATTCAGGACGGTAGCCGGGGCGGGGTTTGAGGAATTTAACCAAACCCCCCTTGGGAGAGGGGGGGGGGGAAAGGAAAAAAAAATTAAATAAAAAAATAATGCCAGTACCCATGCACACACCACCAAGAGTCAGACAGTCAGTCAGGGACCTCCCGCATTCAGTTTTGAAGTGTATCAAATTATCACTCTGATTACACAAAAGGTCAGGTTTAATGCCTAGTTGCTTTTGCACTGTGACAGAACGCTTCTAGTAAATATTAAAGGACGTCTGTGTCCACTGTAGTCTGCCTCAATCTATGATCCACTTCTAATGAAGGTTGCCAGCCTGGATTATATATATATATATATATATATATACACACATATATATACATATGTGTGTATATATATGTATATATATGTATGTATGTATATATATATATATGTATGTGTGTGTATATATATACACACACATACATATATATACATACATACACATATATATACATAAAAATTTATTACATTATGTAGGACTATTTGGCCAGTATGGCCTTTTTTTTTTTACCATATTTAGTGAAATTTTACGTTACTACACAATGATAGATGATAATGTGGGACACTTGGAAAATGCCATGAAGCATACATTGGAAAGCATTTGATCTAAGCTTTTATTTGGCAATAAGATTAAGGGTAGGGAATGAATGACAACAAAGTGACGGTACATATTGTATATCTCATAAATAATTAATGATAATTAGGTTACTACCCCTCCCACTCTCCCAAATAAAGAAACCCCATTTAAAAAATCCTAGCTATGTGCCTATTATTACATAAATCATATATTTTCACTTAATTTATATGCTCTAGGAAAGTACCCATCCTAGGGATGGAGACAACAGCCAACCCCCCATCCCCCTCCCTGGAAATATATAATTGCATGGCACCAATCCTAAAGACGGAGACAACAAAGACCTATTAGTATAAATGTAGATATGTTGTTTGCTATCACATAATCAGTGGAATATATATATAAACTCAATAGCTCCATTATAGTAAGATGTGTACTGTTCTTTGTGGTCGTCCTTAGGATTTTTAATCCATTGGTGGGTGATAAATTAGAGAGAACTGTATGTAATGCTGTTTCACATTACTCACATACTAAACCATTTTCTTCTCCTGCCATCACACACACGCACACACCCACCCACACACAAGCTTTTTGTTCAGGGCTAGATCTTGCCATGGCCACTACTTTGTGAAGAAATACTATGCGCTGATGCATCGGTACCCATCCCAGTTGCACTGATTCTACCTAGATAAATCCTCTTTTTCACATGGAGGCTCGGACAATGACTGTGAAGTACTGGTCATAGGACAGAAAATGATAGGATCTGTGCTCACAGAAATTATCATTTAACCTGTAGTAAATTTTGTGGTAAGCACAAACTCCAAAACCAGTCTTTATTATATTTATTTGTTCCATTTTCATACGATTTGAATACAAAAAACCCTCAAATAAATAGAAGAATATTTTAAAATTTTATCCTATATTCAAATTTTTTTACTGTATTTTTTTCATGTCAGCCCTCCCTTTTTCCTCCTCAGCTGACCCTGATTTCAGTTCTTGATGGATAAGAGCAGTAGTATCTACATTTTATATATTCAATTTTGAATAGTAGCAGTTGAATCTGCATAATTTCTTATCAAGTGGCTGGATTATCTACTCTCACCTCCATAGAATCTTTTAAAATCATTCTGGATGTACATGGATCATTAGCAGATATTCCCTATATTGTATGTACATCATACCCAACTGTGAGAAATTGATGCATATGACATGGTTACTTGGGATATCTGTGAATTATTTGTTGACATCTGCAGATGTTCTGCAGCATCCTATATAAATTTTATTTACAGATGCTCTCATAGATGTGTATGGATTTTCTGTTGACATCTGCAGAAACCACCAATCGTGATATGTGTGCATTTTCTAACAGAGGACTGTGGAGTACTTATGATGTGGGTACATATGTGAATATCTTACACATAATAAAAATGACTTTGTCAGGTGTGTGCAACATGAGATTGACGCAGGATGTAGCGGTGTGACTGTTGCCAATCCTATGTCATCTGTTGGAGGTAGAGTTATTCCAGACTTCCACAGATCATCCTGGGATTTCTGCAGTTACACTATACCTCTTTGTTAAACTATCCACAGAGGGTGATAAGTTGTTCCAGATGTCCTAGTGTGAGCCATACTGGTGGCATATAAAGAATTAGCTCTGAGGATCTGGGATGTATTTCCTTGAACTTTTTGTATCTGGCAATCTTCCAATAATTATTATGGGAATGTCCCAACCATTCATTGTGGATCTAACAGATGTGTATGGAGTATCTATGGTGTTCTTGGGAAGATGGTTTGATAGCTGAGTTATTCCATCACCCCTGAATAACATAGGATGGCCAATATCAATATTGTACATGTATGATCGAGGATTGTGTACTCAAACAAGCATGCACCACTTCTATTAATGCATACATGAGCTAATTAAGTGCCACCATAACTCATAAAAAAAAAGATTAATCTCATAGTCAGAAAAGACTCTGAGAGAGGAATTATTTGGTCATACCTGGGGTTATCTCCTTTTCTCTCCTCACACAGGTGGGTTGGTATTTTCATAACACAGCCATGATCGTGCTATGTGCAAAGATTAGCACAGGATCATAAGTAGTAATTACTAAGGTATATATAGTATTTGTCTTGTATATATGTTGTTTTTTTTAATCATTTACTTCTCTCTGTGACTTCTCTAATTGTCATACAAACTGATATTGTTAGTTATCATACTAGTATGTCTAATGTCTTATCATGTTTCTCTCTAGTCTATCCATGACAAAATTAAGTCACTGAATCTGAAGCAAGTGCATGCCAAGATCAAGCACATTAAAAGCCATGATACACTGGATAGTGACATTGGGATTCAGGTAAGATGGGCATTATTAAAGGTTATCATTGATTTTTTAATGTTTTGAATCAATTACTATTATTTATGTCTACGTCTCCAGCATTGATATCAGCCAACCATTAATCCACCAATCAGATTCTTTGAGATCAGATTTTTTTGGGCTTATTCAATCATACTAATCTCTGCTGAATTCAGTAAACCTATCCTGGGTGTGTGTGTATGTGGGCGTGGGTGCATGCGTATGCTCACACTAGTGTATACACGAACAAGCTAACACATAAATAAAAATTGGCTTGTAACTTCCTTTGCATGAAAGCAGTGTTGGCCTACATAGATTCTGCTACTGGTCATTCGTTGGCTACCAATGTTAGTTCAAGTGCTTTTCGTTGGAGACAGATCTAATGCTTTTTAAAAGAAAATGTTTATATCTTTAGTGAATCTATAGCTTTAGTGATACCTATCCATTCATGATATAATCAGGGCGGGTTTCTTACTCACTTCTTTCTCGAGCAACACAGACTTGGATGCCCTTAATAGTGCACTTAGCAAGGGAGGATCCAGGGGGGTGGTGGGATGTGTGTCAATACTTTTTTTTTCAAATGCTGACATAGAGCACCATGCAATATTCTGGCTTAGACTTATCAACTTTTATGTGCCCCACACATGTGGATTATGAGACCAAACCAGACCTAAAAACTTTACTCCCCCACCCCCCTCCCCTGATTATTGTGTAATATTCTGGCATTAACTAAATAATACCTATATGTAACATACAGATGGATTCTGAGACCACATTAAACTGAAGGAAAATTGTGTTCTGTAAATAAGGATTGTTTGACCACATTAGACATCCTAACTTGGTGCCCCCTACAAACAAGCATCCCCCCATCCTCCCCCCCCCCTCCCCCACCCCACCCCACCACCACATTCTTATACTATATTCTGGCTTAAATGAAAGAAAACTTTGTGTTTCACACCAAGGAATTCTGAGACCACACAAGACTTTTAACTTCGCACCCCATCCCAACCCCCCAAAGATTATCATGTAATATTCTTGCTCAAACCAAAGAACTCCTATGTGTTCCAGACAGAGGGATTCCCAATCCACACATGACCTCTTAACTCAACCCCCCCCTCCCATCAGCCTGATCCTAATGTAATATTGTGTCTTAAGCTAAAGAATAAACATGTGTTCCACACAATGGGATTCTGACCACACAGGACTTCTTGACTTGGCACCCCACTGCACCAACACCCCCCCTGCCAACACCAACATTCTTATTCTGAAACCATATGAGACCTCTTGACTTGGTGCCCTCTGCCCAACCCACATATATATTCTTATATAATATTCTGGATTAAACTAATGAATTCTAATGTGATTCACATTAAGGATTCTTATACAACAGAAGATGTCTAAACTTGGAGCCCCCTCCTACCCCCATTCCGGCTTCAACTAAAGAATAATTATGTGTTCCACAATGAATTCTAAAAATACACCAGACATTTTAACCAGGTCATCCGCTCCCGCCCCCCCCCTCCCCCCCCCCCCCCCCAATTAGATTCTCATGTAATATCCCAGATTAAACTATAGAACAATCATGCATTCCACTTAGATGGTTACTTAAAACACACAATACCACTTAACTTAGTGAACCCACTTCCCACCACCCCCACCACCCCCACCACCCCCATCACCCCCCAGATACTTATGTAATATTCTGGCTTCAATTAAAGAACACTAATGTGTTAGACACAGAGAGATTCTGAGACAACACAAGACCTTTTAGCGAGGCGCCCCCACAGCCCCACCCTCAGACCCTAATTTAATATAGGGTTTTAACTTAAAAAACACTTATGCAGTGCACACAAGGGATTCTGAGACCAAACAAGACCTTTTGATCTGATGCGCAATTCACCACCCCCCCCCCCTCAAATAGTCTAATGGAATATACTGACTAAGACCACTTAAGTTTTCAGCACAGAGGGATTCTGAGACTGCACCAGACCTATTAACCTGGCTCCACCCCCGTAACCTCTGCACAACCCCACAAGATTCTTATGTAATATTCTGACTTGAATTTAAGACCACTGAAGTGTTACACATAGAGGGATTCCGAGGCAACAACAGACGTATTAACTTGTCTCCCCATCCCCCCCCCCAGATATTCATGTAATATTCTGGTTTAAACTAAAGAACATCTATGGATTTCACACAGAGGGATTCTGAGAACACCTAAGATCTCGCCCCCCCCCCCTCCTTCCCAACAAAGTTCTCATGTAATCTTCAGGCTTAAACTAAAAAATATATATATATAATTTCCACACAGAGGGATTCTGAAACCAATCTTAACTTGGTGCCCCCAGCCCCCAGATTCTAATTAAATATGCTGGTTAAACAAAAAAAATATATATATTCCACACAGAGGAATTCTGAGACCAATCTTAACTTGGCACCCCCTCCCCCCTCCCCCACCCCCCTTCCCCTACCCACTTTCACAGATTGTTATGTAATATTCTGGCTCAAACAAAAGAACATTTATGTGCTTCACAAGGAGATTCTATGACTACACAAGACATCTCAACTTGGCACACCCTCCCACCCCACCCAGATTCTTTCATATTCTTCTCGCTTAAACTAAATAAACCTTATGTGTTCCACACAGAGGGATTGTGAGACCACACTTGACCTATAACATTACCCCCCCCCCCTACCTCCCCTACTCAGATTCTTATGTAATATTCTGACTTATACTAAAGAACAGTTATGTGTTCCTCACCAAGGGATTCTGCAACCACACAAGGCATTGTAACCCTGCACTCCTTCCCCCAGATTCTAATTTGAAATTCTAGCTTAATCTAAGGAACACTTATGCATTCCACACAGAGGCATTTTGAGACCAGACCAAATTTCTAAACTTGGTACCCCCCCATGGATTCTTATATATTATTCTGAGTTAGACTACAGAATATTATATGTTCCACACAGAGGGATTCTGAAACCACACAAGACCTCTTAAGTTGGCTCCCATCCCAACCAGGTTCTCATGCAATATTCTGACTTAAACTAATTTATCTGTTCCACACAGATGGATTCTGAGACCACACCAGACCTCCAACCAAAAAGAGGGCATCTGCAGCTACCAAGAAAACCAAATTATCTAAGAAATGGCTAAGGATCTACCCACGTCTCAACCCCACCTCCTCCCCCCCCCCCCACCTTTGCTAGGCATCCTGGTGTAGGAGAAGGTATACACAGGAGAAGGTATACACAGGAAAATGAAGATGAAAAAGTAAACCATTTAAAAAAATATATTTTTTTTAATAATTACATAATTTTTAAAAAACAACAACCAATTGCTCTATATAAAAAGACCAAAAAACTCAGCTTACACTGAGAACACTACAAAATATAAGGCTCATTAAATTGAAGGGTGCTCTCATGTCAGAATTTGAGGGAGTGAGCATTGAGATACACATCCATCACTCCCCCCCCCCCCCTTGAATCCCTCCTTGTTAACTTCACAATTGAGATAATCAAAGTCTGTATTACTTGAGAAAGGAGTGATAAAAAACCTGTCTTGATCATATCGTGAAGGAATAGGTATCATTGAAGCTATAGATTCACAAGGATATAAACATTTAACTTTTCAAAAGCATTAGATATATATTCCACCACATGCACTTAAGCAAAGAATTCTGAAAAAGAAAATGAGTTCAATAAAAAGAAATATCTGTTTAGCAATGAAAAAATTTCACCAAAATGCTGCTAACCATACACTAGCTCTCTCATCAATATTTAACAATACTACCTTAAGTTGTCCTAACTTCTATGCACTTTACAATGACAGGGATGAAACATAATTATTGAGTGCTTCTATATATTCATAAAGATTTTACAGAAAATGTTTGACTTCAGATTTAGTTTTGATGGTAAAAACTTTCATCATTGATGAGAGTGGAAGGTTTTTTTGGAAAAGTTGTAGCTTGTAATTTTAATTTTTTATCAAGTTATTCTATATTGACCACACTTATTCCAATTTAAAGAGATTTCACACCTTTTCATCCCGATATATATATCTATCCTCAATAATAACATAAACTTCACCCCCCTACTTTTAATGTGCTGTCTCCTCCCTTGAAAATGACTCATCACCATCTGTGGAGTGTCTAACAGAGAGGTATAATCCCTACCAAAATCCCAGGATGATATGCACATGACTGGAATAACTCCACCATCCATAGATCACATAGGATAGGCAACATTCACACCACTACATCCTGCATCAATCTTATATTGCACACAGATGATAAAGTTATTTTCATTATATATGAAAAATTCACAGATGTTCCCACATCATAAGTACTCCACACCTCTCTGTCAAAAAATGCACACATGTCATAATTGGTGGTTTCTGCAGATGTCAACAGAAAATCCATACACGTCTCTGAGTGAATATGTGAATAAAAGTTATGTAGGACATAGCAAAACATCTGCATATGTCAACAAATGATTCACAGATATCTCTCATAATTGGTGGTTTCTGCAGATGTCAACAGAATATCCATACACGTCTCTGAGTGAATATGTGAATAAAAGTTATGTAGGACATAGCAAAACATCTGCATATGTCAATAAATGATTCACAGATATCTCGGCCAGATCCTAATGTAATATTGTGGCTTAATTAAAGAAAGGAAGGTTTTTCTTGCTGACTTTTTAATATCTATTTTACTGTATATACCTTCTGCTACACCTGTATGCTTAGAAAGGGGGCGGGGGTGGGGTTGGAGGATTGGGATGTGGGTAGATCCTAAGCCATTCCTTATATAAATATGGTTTTATTAGTAGCTGCAGATGCCCCTTTTTTTTATTTGTTGTTATTTTTTTAGTTGTTTTTCAGTGATTTTTTTGGGAGGAAGCGGATGGAGAAACTTTAATTATAATTGCTTTATACCACTAATACATTTGGCCTGGACCCTTGCCACCTCTTGCCCCTTCTAGATCTTCCACTTTTAGAGTACTAAGTACAAATTGTTGCTTGTTCTGTATTTTCGATTGCCCCATTTACTTAACCTCACTTTTCAGGATAGAAACAAAGACTATTGTCTTAATTAAGCTTAAAGTCCATGTTAATACATTTAAAGTTTCGTAATATCATTTTCTATTAACTGTAACAATTTTTTTATCATAACAATATAGTTGTACTATCTTACTATGACTTAGAGTTGTCTGTCTGTCTGTCTGTCTGTCTGTCTGTCTGTCTGTCTGTCTGTCTGTCTGTCTGTCTGTCTGTCTGTCTGTCTGTCTGTCTGTCTGTCTGTCTGTCTGTCTGTCTGTCTGTCTGTCTGTCTGTCTGTCTGTCTGTCTGTCTGTCTGTCTCAGCATATATACACATGTGTGTCACCATTTATCAATTTTTTCACCCATTCCAGGTGATTGGATTTCCCTATATATGATCAATTTATGATAACATTTGTCCAGACATTGTCCTTAGCTCTGGAGAGCCCTAAGAAGTATTGTATACATAATGATATCTTCCATTACCAAGAGAAAGTGCAATTAGGGGCAAAAGGATTGAATATACAGGTGAAAAATCATTATGGGATTGTGGGGTGGTAAATCATTTATCTATTAATTAGTTCATTAGAAACTTGAAGAATATATTTGGTATTGCCCAGTCCAGAAATATATTTGGGATCTTGATATTATAATAAGCATAGAGTGAGTCCCAACTACATCACTGAATGTATAAAATATGTAAAATTGTACCCATAGTCAATACCCTCGCCAACAATAACTTCTATAATCATATGTGATGAGATTAATCTCTATATTCCTATAATTCAATTGATTGATGTGGTATGAGCAACCAAAATAAACAATGTATGAAAAATACAACAAAAGAATGATTGATTGAAAAACAAATAACTCAACTTCCTCCGAAAAATAACAGTTGTGTGACTGAGCCAAAGGGATCCAGTTGAATTGGCGTCTCTATATATGAAATACATGATAGAAATGATTAAATTGATGAATATAATGTTTGCAAATAAAAAACATGTGCTAATCTCATCACATATGATTATAGAAATTAGTGTTCATGATCGTATTGACTATGGGTACAATTTTATATATTTAATACATTCGTTGCTGTAGTTGGAGTCACTTTATGCTTACTATAATATTGTGATCCACAAATATATTTCTGGGTGTCATATCGTTTTCAATCCATTACTCCATGGGTTTGTCAGTACCATTTTTTTTTTTTTTTTGGCCTTTTTTTTAGTTGGTGTGGTCATATACATATACTAAAACATTCGCCAGATTATATTGATACCAAACATATATAGATTCATGAGCCGAACTCACTAAATTCAGGCAGAGTTGCTGAAATACAATTTTTGGCATCTTTAGCCTTGTACAAGGAAAGGAAGAGGTGTGGCCAAGTGGGACCAAGCCCATATTACTCCGAGAGTGAAGATGTATATGCATACCAAGTTTTATATCTGTAACTCCAAGGGTTTTTCTGGCCAATACCATATTTATTTATTTCTCATTACTATGGTAACTATTTTCTGAAATTAGCCCATATTCATCCCTGTGCCAAACTGTGCTCATGTGCCAAATTTTATGCAAATTTATCCAGTGGTTTAAGCGCCTATAGGTAACAAATGAGCAAAGACATAGAGATTCACAAATATTTGGTGGAAGATGAAATTTTCTTCGAAACCACAAGAAAAAAATACCTCTAGCGACATGAAAAAAATTTTTTTTTCCAAACAAAAGGCAGAGAGTGTGTATTTGTCCATGTGTGTGAGTGTGTGAGTGTGCATATGTCCTGGAAAAATACCACGACCTAACCTGAAGAATTAACCTTGAACATTTGTGACCTTTATCCTACCAGCAATGGCACTGCTTGTTTCTATGAGCACTTTCATGTCAGAAACAGTTGACAACATCCCGCTTCACTTTTTGATTCTATGCTCACTGGTTATTAGCAATCATTTTACTTCACCAAGAGTGCCAAGGTTGAATTCTTTACAATTTTTAAAGTTTTGATAATTTTTTTTTTTTTAATATATAAAATTAATTTTTTTTTCTTTATTTAGGCACAGTGATAGAGATATAGATGTCATTCTTCCCCGCCCTCCCCACAGATGATATTCTTTGTGAAAAGTGTAGGCCAATAGTTGCTGTTTTGAGCATGAATGAGAGTGTGTGATGTGTGTAGATGGACTAATTAGTGTGAGTGTGAGATGCATTATTTGTATATCCCCATTCCTTCCCCCCTTGTCCCCCCCCCCCACACATGCCACCTGGTTGGTTGGCTGGCTGGCTGGATTGCTGGCTGGCTTCTTAACCACAGGAGGGGGTTGTAAGTAGCATGTAGGCTCTGCAAACAAGGTAACAATTTATTTGCAATGTTGAGTGTTGAAAATTCTTTGGTGTTGTGATTAAATATATGCTTTTTATGATGCATTAGTGTTTTCTTTAGAGCTTACAAACTAGTATGGTGGAGTCCATCTACCAAATGCTTCTGCCACCTATGGGTAGAGCTATAATAAATGTGTAAGATGCTATGGAGAGGCAATCTTAGACATTGACAGACACATCCTTATTACAAAAACATTATTCAATATTTTTCCTCCACACATGTTGAGAAGTTTCCATGGACTAGTCACAATCATCCTCAATCACTAAAATACACCAGAGTGCATTTGATAATCAAAGACAGATTTGTATTGTTGTAGCTTTAACATTGGGGGTCAGCAGGTATATACAACTAGAGGGTTTTTTTTTTAAATGATGGTAGGATATTACTGTTTTAACTTGCACATCTATCAATAGGAATATAAACCAAAAAAGTGGAAATAAGTTAAATTATCTTTTCTGCTATTGTAATACACAATGAATTCCTTTCCAATGATTTCCAGATATATACATCCATTGAAACAAACACCTACTTAATTGATCATTAGACCTAAGAGAGACAACATATTTTTAAATATCTGTGATGGACTTGTTGTGCTGTCTCAAAATTCAACATAAACATGAAAGATATGCTTAAAATCATATCAATATGTGTTAGTCTATTGTTTTAAAAGTTTTTAATTCATATTTTTACCATTTTATAATTATTTTGTTTTATTTGCAGCAAGAGCTGCGAAAGGATGCTCTGAAGTGCAGGATGGCTCTCCTGAAGTCGGACTTGGAAAAGGTCAAAAATTATAGAGAATTAATAGTTGATGAAATACAGAACAATGAGACTGACTTAGAAAAAGCAATTAGAAAGATCATGAATTTAAAGCAGATGATCACTACAGTGAAAGATATACTAACAGCCTGATGCATGCACTTGTCACCATAGAAATTGGAGAAATTGGGTGCTCTACAAAGAACAATTGTCTGATTCTTTATGCGTATTGTTATATAAGGACTCTATGCATGTGACATCTAAACACTTTCATTTGGATAAGTATATAGGTGAAGTTTTAGTTCTTAAATTTAGGAATAGATGCAAAATGTGTGTGCTTATGTAATAAAACACTCCATCATTTAAATGTTGCTTGTCAAGCTAAATTATCCTAGAGATTCCTCCCAATCCCTTACAGAGCCAAGCATGAAAATGGGATGGGAAGTGAATTGAGGGGGATAGAAGGATACATAAACATTGTGTAAAGAAATGCCTTAACTTCTGCAGCTTCACACTATATTGATACTCAGGTTAGCACCAAAGTGTTGTTGAATTAAAAAAAAAAAAAAAAATTACTCTCTTACAGTGTAAATGTGTTCAACATATCGAGTTAAGCGTAACATATGGTTTAAAATCTTGCTTATTCTGTTTTCCTCCAGAAATAGGAAGAGCCAAAAAATTACTGTAGGAAAATCACAGCATGGAGTCATCCAGCCATTTCATATGGATGTCTTTTTCTTGAATATTGAGCTTACCTGAAACCTAAGATGTCTCACATTATTCAATCTTGTGCGTGCGTTTATTATATCTATTGTCTCGAAATTTGGATATAACAAAATCAGACCAGTTTTGAAATATTAATCCAGATTATTTAATATTGTTTGGTGTTAAGTGTCTGTTCACTTAATAGAACATCGTAATAATAATGCAGTGATTCCTGTATACGCTTTTGTCTGGAAAGTCCTCCAAGGTGCGTAGACACATTTTTATAAAACTTAATTTGAATATTCCTTAGTGTATTACTTGTTGACAGAAAATTTCCTGAATTTTTTTCCCACTTCCTGTTTTGGCTGCAAACTTAACCCAAGAAAACGATACACACTGGTAAGATATACAGGATGGGGATAAGACTTAACTTTCTTGATTTTTGCAGGATCTGGTTGAATACCTTGTGATGATGATATTACTTTGTTAGTAAAAGGTATTTTTAGCCTAGATTGGATGCCCGCTGTTGAATAAACACTTCACAGTGGTGCTGTAAATTAATTTCAAACACCTTGGATGCCACCAGCTCATCATCCAAGTACACAAAACAGCTCTTCTATACCAACTACACAGAACCTTCTGTATGACCCTCTAAAAGGTGGTGGGGGTGTTACACAGTCCAAATGGCATGCGAATAAACTCATATAGTCCTTTGAATATGCTGAAAGAACTTTTTATCTGAGTTTCCTTGTCCAGTACCACTTGCCAGTATCGTGAAGCCAAATCCAATGAAGAGAAATATTGAATCTTCCCCGGGGAACTCCAGATGCCATCCACTCTCAGTAGTGGGTGCACATCTTTATGTGTGGCAGATTTAAGCCATAGGTAGTCTATATAAAACCATAGATTCCTATTTTTTTTTGGAACCAGAACAATAGGGCTGGCCCAAGGACTGCGTGAAGGCTGCATAACTCTTCACTCCTCCATGGTGGCATCTCAGAAACATTCGAATGTCTCACTATAGCAATCCTGTATGACTGTTGTTTGATAGGAGGATGGTTACCTGTGTCGATGCAATGTTGTAACATATCAGTACAACCTAGTTCAGAATCATCTAAGGCTAATATATCTGAGAATACTGTGATACCCAGTCACTTCACAGGGAGTGAAACCATCTAGTACAAGATGGAGTTCATGACACACACTCAAAATGACACTAAAATTTCATGATTGCAAATTGTTTTTGTTACCACTATAAACCAGACAGTGCCAACTCCACTAGAGCAGCTGCAGGATCAGACATAAATGGTGAGGTAAGATATAGCATTTTTTAAAGGAATGGAAACCTCAGGAATCACTCCAACTTTGAAAGAGGATAGTGACTAATAGTTTGACCTTTTACCAAATGCTATGATCCATTGTAGCATTAATAAAGAGACTGGCTGGTGGAAAGTAGAGAGAGAGAGAGCTGGCTACACAGGAGTTTGTTGCATTGGAAGATTGAAGGGGAGAAAAAGAAAAAATCTATGCTAATCTTTCAAAAAGATTGCTCAGTAGAATATAGTGAGCTAGGGGCTAGCTACGCTCAATAGAAAAAATTCATACTTTATGTAGAGAGAGTTCATACCACACACGCATCCCCCCCTCTCACCCCACAACGAACTTTGAGTTTCCTCATTTGCAATTTTCTGGATCCGCTACTGACTTTTGTAGCTCTGATGGCTCCCAACAGTGTACTAACATCCAATACATACATACATACATACATACATACATACATACATACATACATACATACATACATACATACATACATACATACATACATACATACATACATACATACATACATACATACATACATACATACATACATACATACATACATACATACATACATACATACATACATACATACATACATACATACATACATACATACATACATACATACATACATACATACATACATACATACATACACTGGTGGTTCTTCATAGGAAGCCAGACTCCCCAAATCTCACCAGTGGTACACTCATTATTGGCACCCAGTGGTGCAAGCACATCATAATTGGGTTCTTATAGAACATTACCACAACTATTTATAGGTCGAGACACTTGAGCCTTTAACATACACAACTTTTGTGTAGGCCGAGTAGTTGCCTTGATAAGGTTTACAGTGGTTATATCATATTTAAGAGTTTTGCCAAATAAATGTGACAATATAGGTTGACCACCACTGTGAATCTTACTGAACCCGAGGTAAGGTATAGTGTTAATACCCAACAAAAACTCCTGCTCACTGCCAGGCTGCACAAACACAGATACACTCACTGATCTGTTGTTGACGCTGAATAAAAGGGTGATTTGAGAAGTAACAATCATCTCTCATCCCTTCTTTTTGTCGTTTTTCCCATGTGAGCGAAAAGCTGGCGGTTACAAGTCACGCAGTTTATGTCCCTGCTGCTTTAAATACCAATTAACTGCATGTACTGTTGAATGAGAATTGATGATTGACTGTGAGCCAGTTATCCACCATTGCCTTAACATGCACACTGTCATTGAGTACATCAACAGAGTAATGTACAGCACCATCTAATTTTCTCTCAGAGGCTTCTACGATATTTGTGTGGCTATCAGCAGCAAGTACCTTGTTCTGATGGTCCAACCATTTGTCTGCTAGCATCTGTTCCAGTTGTATCTTATTAAGGTCTTCAAGTCATACAGAGGTTTCAGTGGCTCCCACAGCATTTGTATTGGACAAGGATGAGTGACCAGTGGTCTCAATACTCACAAGGCAATCCTTACAGATATGACCAACCCGTTCACACATGTAACAATGGTGCTCAAGCAAAGCAATAGGTTGAATTTCAGCAGTTTATTCAAGTTGTTTCTTCCAAAGAGAAATACTCTGCATTCTCTGTAATTGGAGGGAGGTGATTTCCTGAATCCATCACTGGGTTCATCATATTCTCAGGACAAACATGAACAGAAATAGAAAACTGCTTTTTGCACCTGTCCAGCATCCTTGCATGAGCCAGTAAGTCATGAAAACTTCATCTGGTTTAGGACAACCCAACTTTCTCTACCAATTGTCAGGCACAGCTTGATAAAATCAACCTTTCAATAGGCAATCAAAATGATTGACATCAATAGAAGGAGAGGCTCTCTGTCCCAACTTCTGGATACTTATCCTGCAGTGAAACTCATCTCCTCTCAGCTTTTCTATATCAACAGAATTAAAACACATCGTTAAGGTAAAAATAACACTCTCCAATGAGTCCCATTCTGTTTCAGGCTCTATCTTGGAGAGATTCATAGCAGTTTTATCAAGATGCAACCAGAACTGGTACAGTTGATCCTGTACTGATCAACTAGCAAATTTAGCCCTCTCATGAAAACGCTCTAACTCTCTGTCAAAGCAGTCATCCACAGCATCATTACCTTCTTCAGTAAAGCATGCAGACTCGGAATGTTTTGCACAGCTACATCCATTGCTGGTGAAGCTATAGGATCTGTTTGTACCTTTAACAACTGTGTAAATTCCTCCATTAAACCGTCAATAGTCGATGTGTTCCCAATATTTCAGAAATTGTCCCAGTTCTGCAGATAATTTATGAAAAAGAAATGTAACCTCTGGTGGAAAGGTAAATCCAGCTTTTTTATGAAGACTATACTCAGATCTAACAGCTACAGTATGGTTAGTAGAACATACAGCTGGGTTAATTCTTGGCAATGAGGTACAAAATTCATAGCAGTAGCTGAAAGCCCAGTTATAGTAGTTTCTCCATGAGCTCTATGAAAGGGGTCAACAAAATCTGATATAATGCAGGATTTTTATTAGCTATCATTCCTCCTGAAATATCATTTCTACTACCATAAGTTTTAGCTTCACACACTTAAGCACAAGATATATTAACACTTGCAACAGGACCAGCACCATATATTGATAAGGTATCACCAATGGGTAAGAATCTTCAGTACAAATTGATTGGGTGGGGAATTTCCAATGATGATCCCAATATCCAAATTATCACCCACAATACCTGATTTCAGAATCTCTTTCCTTCCTTCCAATATAGCTAGTCTTCTCCAGAGATCTTCTTTCTCAGTCCTGTAGTTTTCCTCTATATCTTCTATCCAAGAATCTCCACTCCTTTCAGATCTACCCTCTTTCACCCAAATGCTCTGATCTGATATCTGGCAAGAACACAAAGTTGGGCAAGTTTAGTGTAAATCTTTTGATTCTCCAGCTCTTGCTGTAGACTTTTAGCTTGTAATGCTTCCTCTGTAATACACCCATTAGATTCTGCTGCATGGGCAATAGCTATTTTAGCCAATGATTTCAATTTATTATTCTCCTAATTTTTGACTTATAGCTCCTCTTGAGCTCATATTAATTGGCTTGTCAATTCTAAACTTATTCCACAATGGTAGTTATTATACTCACAGTTCTGTCTCTTTCAGAATGGGTTCTTGTCTGAAGACAACTATCATGGTTTATGGATAAATCCAGCTAATTATAACTGAACTTTTATATTTTTAAAAAAGAAAAGACAGCTCAGCTCCAAAAATGAATATCAGGTCAGAAAAACATGAGGAACCAAGCAAAGGTTACAGGATGATAATAATTCATTATGCAATGACACATGGGGTGAGGCATGACACTCCTATGAAACTTGAAGCCACCAAAGCTCTGCGAAGGTAGCAGATGTGATGTCCAGAATTTAATGTATGAAGCAACTGAAGCCACTATTATGACAAGGAAACACAAAGGAGAAGATGTTTTCCAACCAAGGATTCCCATGATCTCAGGCGACTTACCCTTCCAATTCAGACTCCTTGAATTTTGGATAGCCTGAATCTTTGAAGTCCAGTTTTTGTCAAGAGTCAGAAACTCGGATCATCACTACATATTGAATCCAGAAGGGAAACAGTTGATATCATGCACCAGGTGGCACTCCAGCAATAGAATTGATTGACACTTCTCTGTTTTGGGTAAATATGATAATAAAATAATTGTTATTCAATATTTGCAATCAATGTCTAGAATCGATTTTGAAATCATCCAGGACTGTGCTATCTGTTCTTTCTTCTTTTTTAAAATCATTCTTTTTCCCTATATTCTTTTTTTTCCTTGTTTCAATTTCCCCCCTCCCTCCCCCCCCCCCATATTTTCCCCTTTTTTTAAATCCCACCTATTTATTTCTTCAATCTTTTCCTCTTCCACCTATTTCTTTGTTTCTTCTTCCCATTTATCCTTTTCTATTATTTCTTGTTTGAATGGTTTCTGCAATTTTTGATGCTGGCATAAATTGGTCAATGCTAATTTTAGTTCAAAATGTTGTTTTTAGCACCTAGACTATACAATACTTACAAAAGTTTACAATTATACATGGCTTTGAAGTTCATATTCAAAATGGAGATAATATTCAGGACAGTCACAATCCATAATATTACATATTTTATGCCATCAGCTGGTAGTTTCTATAATCTATACCAGAAACTTACTATTCTTAGCTTATGTTTCTTTAGCTGATCAGAGTTCCTTTACATGCTTTTGTAATATTTAACTGTCTTGGTATAGCAATCAATTTCACTTATTAGAATTGATAAGAAATAATTCGAAGGGAAAATGTGAAGAAGAAAATAGTTGGGACCTACTTTTTAAAGCAAGATAATAAGCCAAGTTCATGAGAAAGAAAGGAAAAGTAGACTAGCATAAATTTTCCAAGGCCAAGTAGAATTTTTTTAAGCAGCTATTGAGTTATTTAGACAAAAAAAGGCCAGGATGGCAATACTGGTTGAGTCTTAGCAGACACTAGTTAACTATAATTTATAATTTCTTGGTTGTTAATAACCCCCCCCCCCCCCAAAAAAAAGAAGACTTACAAGCTGAGTTGACTTGAGGCATTGGAAGTTAAGGAGACAATTATATTTTTTTTATCAGAATGAGCAAAGTGAAGTGAAGCAGAGCAAAATATTCTTATTTATCTTTTACTACTCTTATGTTGGCCACACACCTATTTTCCTTCTGAGTGAAGTCTTATTATGTAAGAACAGGGCTGGTAAGGAAAGCCAAGAAACAGGTTTTATATAGTTTAGGTCTGGCTTTTGGGACAAACAATAGAACTTTTATAAGTGATCCAGGATCCATGAGGGAGGAGGCAATGGGACTGTCCTTGAAGAAAGAGGACATTAGGCACTTATGTGTAATACAGGTGAGATGGGATACTAAGCTAATATTATATTGCTTCTGAAGAACTTTGCTGCTTCAACTAACCTCAGCCTTAGTGAAGCTGGTAAATTCTTCAATATGTTCATTAAGTCACCTTGGAGGAATTCTGCAACAGAAACAGATAAATACTTATTTTTCCTGCCACAACAGAAAATTTTTTTCTCGATAGACCTGGGAAATAAAGCACATGAATGTAAACCTGAAATATATTTCATTTGATGGAGAAAATGATCATGGCACATCTGGATTGTAATAGGTGATACCATTATATTCAATCGTGTTTGTAAAGTTTTCTCCAATCCTATTCTTAAAGTTTTCTTTAATCCATCCTGATAGATTTTATCAAATAGATTCGCAGCTTATTGGAATAATTGTTCAAGAATACAATTTTTTTTGGTTGTGAACTTGATGAAGGAATGTTAGTCTATTGTAGAGTAGTTTTAATTGTACTAAGTTTCATGTTATTAATTTAAAAATTTCATCTCTCCTGGGATGACATATTAATATCTTTATTTTCAACTTATGTCAAAATATGTGGAAATACTCTTTCTTATTGAACATATCTAACCATTTTACTCACATTATGGCCGATGTTCATGGGTTACATCCTCAAAAAGTATTCCTTCAGCATAGCCTTAGCAGGGATCCAGGTGTTTTGGTGAGAAAAGGGCAGGGGTGGGGAAAAGGACCCTCCCTGGCATGAGCTATAAATAGTTACATGTACCCCCTATAATAAAAACTAAAAAAAAAACCTGGAGATCTGCAGCTTCAGTAAGGAAACTACTTTTATCTTGTAAATGACTGTCTGCCTGGTGGATGAGAAGCTATATTATAAGTCTGTACCTGTTATCTAAAATTGGTCTTTGTGTTTTAAATCACTTCAACTATGGAGATGAAGTTCACTTTCTGTAATTTGGCTGACCAACTGCAAGTAGTCATACCTGTCTTCTTTAAAATATAACCCACTTCCCTTCTCCTTATTTTCATAACTAAACTATTTTAAAAAACAGCATTGCTTAAAGTTACGGGTTAGATTTACCTTATATAAACTGAGTGCGAAAAAATAATAAAGGGTGTGGTACAGTTGCTGCGGAGTATTTTACTGAAACTGAAAAAGCCAAACAAATTGAATAAAAATAATTTCAATGAAAATCACCAAAATACAAAATTGCTTTGGTTCTTTAAATATAAAAAAGGTCCTTCAAAATAAAAGGTACTTAAAAAAAATTGAAGGCACCTCCAAAATATAGGGCACTTCAAAAGAGAATTCTTTGCTGCAGTGAAGATCAATACATCCTGGTGAACCATCTTCCTTTGAATAGAAATACAAAGATCAGCTCCTCTTAATGAAAATGAGCAACACTGTGAATCATCTTCCTACAATTTCAGGAGGGTTGAACACCTAGACAAATCGAAGATGGGAGTATCTTTGTGATACAGGGATAACTACACCTCAACAAAGTATAGGGAGCCATGTGCACACAGTACAATCAGACTTACTAAATACTCCCCCAAATCTAAATCAGCATAACAATTAAAACAATATTATAAGAATGCATACTATTGTGTTCCTTGTTTCTTTGATCTGTCTCATTTTTGTTTACATAATTTTTATCAACTCATCAAAATCATAAGAAGAAATGAAATTCATAATAAATATGTGCAGAATAAAAAATTACTTGAAATATTCATATATGGCACACTAACATAGCTTTAAAAGTTATTCTCTACCCACAATAATTCTTATGTCCTTCCAACAAAGTTTAAACTGCATGGTTAGTTTCTTTCTCCTGAAGTTAATACTTACTACTCTGTTAGGAAGATAGTAATAAACAGCAAAATTTAACTTTCAGACCTTCCTTTGCAGAAAAGGGGGTTAATGAAGGGAATACATGTCCTCTTCCCACTCAAATACCAACCTAGACTAAGAAGAATCCATTTCTGCAATGCAATTTGCAAGGAATTGGGAGAGCAAGGCTTTATTTTTTCCCTCCTTTTTTTGAGAGTTCAATTTAAATAAAAAGTATGCTTCCGCATTCCATTTAGTCAATTAATGCTGAGCGGAATGTTATGTATTTTTGTATGGGGACATAAGTTCAGCTTAGTTGGCTGTGGAACAGTTAACTTCTTCAGAAATAGTTCCCCAAGAATGTCTGAAGCATCATGATTCTATTCTGGAAATCCATTGAGTATTTATGAAGTTATTAAGATATTCCTAGGGCCTGTAGTGGGCTAATGTGGTCTTTCATTACTATCATTGTTTTTGTTCACATATGTTGACATTATCTATTATCTAACTCATTAGCATCGGCCACACACCACATACCCTGATGTGATTTGAACATGCAACCAAGTACAATTGAATTCCACAGGTTACACACACACAGAATCAACTATTTTTTGCTCTTGCTACTTAAGATTCATCCATGCCAATAAAATGTATGAAAAGTGTGTTTGTAATTTACTACATTGGTGACCCCAAAGCAATGAAGTCGAAATTTAAAAGATCACAAACATAATGTTTCTCTCAAGTTGCTTCCATTCTGGACCACTGAACCCAGTAGCAGGTTTACACAGGCAGATTTACAGTTTATAATCAGTGGTTTCGTAAATGATGACACCAAGTTTCATACATTATAGTCTCCCTGGACCAAGACACTGCTGCCAGACTCCTTAACCTGTTGGATAACCCACTTGCAGAATGCAAATATCACACTATCAATGCAAAGCTTTTGGATATATTTGGGTTGTCTGAATTAGGTAGAGCCTCCCATGGACTACATACCCCTTAAGTGTGGCTAACCATCCGAACTCATGAATGAGATGTTAGCTCTGCCAGGCAATCATTCACCTTACCTACATTTAAGAAACTATTCTTGGAGAGACTATCAAAGACATCAGAATAGAACTGATTACAGTCAAACATTTTAATTGCAGGCCATGGTTAAGCAAGTGACCTACTTTTGTATGCAAAAGAAGTAGCCCTAGCCATTGAAGCTACTCAAGAAATAAATTCTATTTTTCACAAGAACCTCAAATAAAAATACTGTTTTTATCATTGGAAATGGGGAAAAGAAGTTAGAAGATGTGAAGACCCATGCACATGGCTAGTTCAAGCAGAGGCCACCCTCATGTAATGGCAGCAGTGGCTTGCCTAAAAGATTGCCTACTGTTCTATTGGATAAGGTGACTAAATGATACTTCTTGGTGGATACAGAAGCAGATATCAGTGTGGTAGCAGTGAAAGGATTGGAACGCAGAAAAGTGAAGCCTGGATCAGCTTTGCTGGCAGCAAATGGCAGCAAGATAAAATATTTTAGAACCAGGAAATCCACTCTTCACTTCAATTCAGGTACTTACCACTGGGAATTTGTTGTGGCTCAGATGAATGAGCCACTATCGGGTGATATATTTTTAAAGAGTTAATCTATTTCTATGTATATGGCTAATAAGCAATCTGGATGGCATTACCTATTGCACCTCATCTTTGTTTTTACATGTATTTATGATTTATTAGTGGTTAGTGAGAATGAAACTGACTATTTGGTGCATTTGATAATTCAATTTGAAAGGCTTGAACGGAATGGCTTGGTTGTTAACCCTGCTATGTACCATTTTTGTTGCACCAAGATTGATTTCTAAGGTCCTCTTTACAAAAATGGAAACTTTCTTTAGGCCAAAAAGTAAAATCTGTCAGAATGTTCCCCAACCCCATAAAAATCAAAAGGTTACAAAAATTTGTTGTGATAATTAACT
Source organism: Lycopodina hypogea (assembly GCA_963969325.1). NCBI lineage: Eukaryota > Metazoa > Porifera > Demospongiae > Poecilosclerida > Cladorhizidae > Lycopodina > Lycopodina hypogea. Next base: position 12,692,580 of record OZ017780.1, on the reverse strand, counting down.
TCTACAACAGATTTTTGCTACATTCTGCCAAAATTCTGTCTACCTTGTACCAAGACATTTGTAAGAATGGTAAATCTATTAAAAATATCTCATTGTTTGTTGACATGGATTATGCTTATAATAGGGCCTATGAGATGCTAGCTAATGCCACTATCCCTTACTACTGATGCTTCAGATGATGCAATTGAAGCCATTTTAGAGAAAAAATGGTTCAAGGGGATTGGTAGCCGTTAGCTTTCCCGATCAAGAAACTTAAAACTGTATAACAGATACATGGCACATATGATAGATTGTTTTTAGCAATTTATTTAAGGATTAAGAATTTGAAGTACTTCTTAGAGGGCAGTAAATTAGGTATTTTAAATGATTATAAGCCACCTTCAGCTTAACCAAAGTATCTGAACCAAGACCTGCTAGACAAGATAAACAATTAAGCTTCATTACTTAATTCTCTTCAAACATCAGACATGTCGCAGGGAAAAAAAATGTCGTGGCTGATGCTATGTCTCAACACAGTAAAAATATATTGAGCAGAGTTATTATAATTTTTTTTTACTGTGGCAAGAGATCAAATTTCTGAAAATATTGCTGCTGAAGAAACCTATAGCAGCCAGATTTTAGACTGGGTAGTATTGAGTGACTCCAATACCAGGAACTTTTGTGTGACATCTCCTAATGAAAACTTAGATCAGTGGTACCAGCTTCTTGGAGAAAAAAAATTTTTGACCTGCTTCATGGTTTACCCTACCCATCTATAAGCAGTACCAAAAGTTACTTTCACCAAATTTGTATGGACTCACATGAATAATCAAGGTGGAATACAGGCTAAAATTTTTATGCCATGTCAAACAACTGAAAAAATTAAACATTCTTAATATGTCACAGATCATATCCCTCTTCCAGACAGAAAATATGATCTTATCCATGTGGATATTATTGGACCATTACTACCCTCCTAGGGGGTTCAATACCTTCTCATTGTTATAGATAGAGCCTTTAGATATGCTGAAACTGTCCCTTTCAAAAATAACACAATCCACACATATCTAGCCACAAGTAATCTCAGATAGGGGGGTTCCAATTAACCTCAAGACTGTGGCTAGTCATTGCCAAAAGTTTAGGGTACACCCTTATAGTACTACCTTAGGTTATGACAAGAAGGAATACTCTGGGATGTTGAACACAAAGAAAGCTCAGTTAAGGGAGCTATAACTAAGCTTGAAACATTGGTTGCAACACCTTGAAGAAAATTCTTCTAGTCTGAAGGTGATTGAAGCAGCTACTCTCCTTATGGAGAAAAATCAGGTATTTCAAATTAATCTTAAATCTCTGCATGAAGAGATAATAGATTGTATTTATATTGAAGAGCAAAGTGAATTGGAGAGAAAACAGGAAGTCATGCACAGATGAAGATGTAATCCAATGTTTACAATTTTTTCTAGCAGGTTACAATGAGTGTGATGATTATGATGAAGCCAAAGGTTTTCAAAAGAAGCTAAAAAGGCATATGACCTTGCTAAAAGGAGTTTAGGAAGCTCTGAAGGATCTGGATGGATGGCCTAAGTACTCCCTAATGATTGAACAGCGAATTTAAGATCTGTTGTTTTATTAGGAAAATAGAAGGAATATGGGTGATAAACTACTACAGCTTGATCTTGTGGATGAACACGAGTTATGGATGTTTATACTGCACTAAATAAATAAACACTAAATAAATGTCCAAGAGACTATGATACATAGAAACCAAGTCTGGGAATATTCAAAACTGAAAAATAACCTACAGATAATTAACAAGAAAAAATATGGAATGTAAAAGTTGTCAGAGATATTGCCCAAAAAATGAAGAGAGAGAAAAGAAAAGTCAGAAAAATTACCATGATACAAAAGCGGTAATAAGGAAGTTTGAAGTGGGTTATTTTGTCTTAGTGTTTAGACTGACCAAAAATAACAATTGCTTAATGAGTGGCAGGATCTCATCATAATTACAAAAAAAAAAAATTATTGAGGTTACTTACCAGGTAGACACAGGAACTAGTGCAAAGCATTACAAAACATTCCACACAAATGTGATGAAATCTTGGGCCTCACCAGCTCCTACATTTTTCCTGGCCGAAGATCAGGAAGTAGGCAACCTGTTCATTTGAATAAGGAAACAAAGTCAACTGCACTCTCTCTCATGCAAGACACTCAACTCACACATTTGAAGGACTACAAGATATCATCGAGGACAAACCTAGGAGGACATGTCTGGTGCATCATGACATTTCTACTGGCTATTTACCCCCAATTAAATTTTCACCTTATCGACTGGCACATACACCAGAAATTCAGATATAATAGAAACGAGGTATAATGGAACCCTCAAAGAGTCCCTGGGTAGCACCCATTGTATTGGTACCTAAAAATTATATATATATATCCTGAACGGTACAAAAGGTTTGTTCATATGTGCAGTTGGATGAGGTATTGAATACATTTAGGCTCAAACCATATTGACTTTATCAGGTATAAGTAGGTGTTAGTACATGTGAAATTACCTTTACTCTAAGTTAATTTCTTGCCCTTGTGGGAGGATGTATTTTAAAGGCCGATTATGAACCAATATTAATTATCATGGAAATTTGAGTTATTTAGAAGAAATTCTAATGCCCTTGATTCCATTTGGGGATGTACTTAAATTATTAAAACAAATTATACTACATGGTCCTTTCATCCGTGAAAGGATGGAATATACTAGATATGCTATTTAGAAAACTGTTATTGACAATTCAATTGCTAATTAAAAACATTTAAGTTCACTGATGTTATTAATAGTTGAATTTATCATGGCCATTCCTAGATTTCTAAATAACTTGGTCTTCTCAATGATAATTTATCCACAACACCTGATGGTAACCTTTGAGCTTCACAAAAAATTAACTTGACTTTATTGTCAGGTGTCCTCTACATTACCAAATTGATTTATCTAGCTGAAGACCAACAATTATAGGTCTAAAAATAACCATACTCTTGCCTCTTATTGTTCAGAGTAAAAGTTTGTGGGATTTACTAGGGTTGGCAAGGATGCAATGGAACTATGAAGTTCACTACGCTGCCAAGAGTTAATTTTCAGTAATTCCTAATTCATATTAGTAATGCCTTTCCATCCACACAATCAGTGTCTTAAAACTCTGTTGCAATGTCTGAACAGAACAGACATGCCACGAATTCCAACAATAATTAGGTTTCCTAATATTTACAAGGCACTGATGACTCCTTCAATTTATCAAGTAGTGACGATCGCTATGAATTGATTGTGGTGCAACAAGTTCAAATTCACCACACCCACCAGGTCCTTCAGGCATTTTTGAAGTTAAGTTCATTCTTATTTACGCATGCTTAGGCCATTCCGGTGATTGTACTGGCTGGTGAGATAATTAACTGCTTCCCTTTATACCGTTGGGTTATTTAGTGAGTGCACACCTTCGGTCAATGTAAGTGAGTGTTATACCGCTTGTTCAATACATGTCTTAAAATAGCTACCTGGACCTCTTAAGCAATCTAGCTTATGTGGTATATATAAATATCTGCATGTATAAGATGCGTGCAGTTCAACTCCAATAGCTTTTGTATACATGGAAATACGTTTATAATCTTGTATCCGTGCAGGGTGGTGGAGTGTATTTTCTTTTCATAACTCTTTTTTTTTTTAGAATTCCAGCAATCTACCTAGTATAATCAGTTGCACATTGAATTAGCTAGTATAGGTAGTATAAATGTGGCTGGTATTGCTAGTTGTCAGTGTTAGGTCTAGTTTTCTGGGCTATCAGTTTCTTTATGGTTTTTTTGAGAGTTTTGATCCTGTGTATAAACAATTTTTTTTTTGTGCACAGTGAGATCCTATTCGGGCAGGGTGTGTGCTGTTTGGTCTATTTACAAAATACCTCCACTGAAATACAGATGTAAAAATAATACAGTACTGTGAGAACTGCTTAGAAGCTAGTTATTTATTCAAACAAAATTTAAAAAAAATAAGGAATAAAATTTGACTCTTTCTTACCCATTTCATTCATTTTGATTTTTTTTTTAATTAGGAAATTGTAAATAATGTTGAGTATGCAGTTTAATGTATGGTGGCTTTTAGCAGGACATTTTTTTAACTATATTTCATGTTTGTGTGTGAGATACTCCTAATTCTATGAACTCTGTACTTTTATTGGCACTATTACTCATCAATAGTTGAGCATTCTTGAAATCTGTCTGATCTTTAGCCAAAATGGAAGATATGTGGAATGAGGCTAATCTGCTGAAAGAAGCCAAGAAATGGGCTGAGGAACGTATAGAAGAGGCTGAACGTGTCAGGGATCTTCTTCAGGCTGAAAATAATGTTGTGAGTACCTTTAAACATACACATATATTGTAGGTTATTTATGTTATTAACAAACTGCCACAATCATTTATGATTGTGGGTATGTGAGGAATGGACTATGTTGGTGATCTGGTCCAAATAATGTTGTTCATTGTGATACTACTATATATATTCATGGATCTAAAAGTACTAATACCTTAACTACAAGCTTTAGTAAGCAGCCCTTGAGCATGATACAATAATAAAGACTACAAAAAATTTTGGTATATCTCTTATAGGTTGAAATAATTTACCCGAGTAATACATTTGTTTGAAAAGTAATATGCAATAATAAAACATGTTTTTCTCAGAAGAAGTTTATATTATTCCTTTGAATTGAAGAGTGGAGGATGGACTCTTTTGATGTCACTTTAAAGAGATTTCCTGGTTTATCTAGGATCAACTGATCAGATAAAAGAAATGCATTATGTAGTATGAAATTCAGTTAAGAAAAAATTTGAGGGAATTATCACCAATAAATGACTATTTCTGATGTTTTGTGGGTATAGTCTGTGTTGTGAATAATGTTCTCCTTTTCCTTTTTAACCATTGAACTTAGTTACTATGTTTTTCTCATTAGTTAATCTCGATTAATAAGGTGTTATTACAATTCAATGGTACACCCAAATGTAAGTACATTTACATACCTGGCTTACATGATTTATGCTAACATACACCTGCACATTGTTTATGAATTGGAAGGAAAATCTGTTTCAACTGCTTTAGCAAATGAGGGTGAGTCATACGACTTCTAATGGCATTGATGACTGCTGAAACAGGATATATGAGGCTTATAATTCTTCCCAGCTAAACACTATTGTAGCTAAATGTTACAATTATACTAAACATTGGCATGGTAACTTTGATGTTGCTGCATCGCCATGACAAAATATGTGGAATCCTTTAAATTCTCATTACAGTAGTTGTAGTGGCTCAGAGAACATGATAGTGAATAAATAAGGTGTTAGTTGGGAACAAAGTTAAATCCTCCCATTACTGACCCATGGCAACACCTTTGTCAAATGGGTCAGTTGTCCTTTATTACAAATTTGATTCCCCTACCCCAATGGGGAACCAGACTTCTTGTATATTCCAAATGGCACCTGCTGTTTTTAGCCCACTTCCAGCACTAATTGGTGTAAATTGACCATAGACCACAAAATTGTTAATCACATTCCAGTTGTCTTCACAGTTTTTGTTTATGCATTGACTGTTTTGACTATGATAGCCTGGTAGCCATGAGCCATTCATTGTTGGTTAGAAATTTAATCATTGGGAAAAGTGAGGAAATGTGTGACCCCACAGCAGCAATACATTGAAATTCTGAATTTGTTTTAAGCTAGCCATCCTAACTGTTTGTGTATTTCCTCTCCAATTTGAGAAGAGAAGAGGCCACATACACCCAGACAGATATATATGAAATATCTTTAATCAAATGGTAAATTAGAAGTGTAGTTACCAAATAATGCCAGTGTCAAGCATTTTGTCTAGTTTTCTAGTATTAATTCTTGGATATCTCATGATGTTTGATGGTTTGAAATGATACATGCTATTTTTTAGTTTTTATGGGCTGACCTGTGTGAGTACTGATGGATGAGATGGGCATAGCTGCCCACTTTTCGAAATAGAAAGTAGGAACAGACCACACACACTCAATAACCACACCCACAATTAATAATTGTATGTATCTCTAGTCAAAAAAAGGGCTAAAATTAAAGAAAAATAATGGCTGAATGAAATATAGAGAAGGATTATTATCATAATGATTTAAAATACACTTAACTGAGGGAAACTCAAAATAAACTAGAATAACTGAAAATTTGAATTATATTTAAAAAATATAATCCAAGAAAATGCATATAGCTAGCTAGATAATGGCAATAAAGTATGAAAAGCCTAAAATTCACCTAAATAATGGTAGGGTAGGGGTAAACCTAGCTCTTGGAACTCCTAGACCTGAACCTAGAAAGGCATCAAAATATTTCATTAACATTATTGCTTCTTGTTTGTTTATATATTCTGGTTTGTTCCTCTACCCCTTTATCATTTACGTCACTCTCCATTGGGTAAGTTTCTCTTTATTTTCTATATTTTTGGTTGGTTGTTTAATTTTTTTGATGTACTATTTTCTTGTTGCTAATTTCTTTTGCAGTACCTTTTTCCAAAAAAAATTAGCCCAGGAGTGCCCTTCAGTTACATGATCCACAAAATCATCTTCAGTCAGGGCATTGCACTATCACAGTCAATGCTAAACTACAAAAGATAATCTCTTATTTGCTTAGTGCTTCACTCCTGTGCCATTGATACTTTTCAACTGCAGAGTCATAACACAATGACGTAGTAATTGTACATTGACCATACCTTGTTTGGTGGAAGTCAAATGTCAGGATGGTGGTGGGACAGGAGTCTAAATGTCAGGGTATCCCATCAAAATAGGAGCAGTTGGCATCTATGGATTTGGAGCTTTAATTTTTGGTACTGAAAAATAGTCAGAAATTGTCAATTATTTCAGACAGTGACCTCAAGCGATAGACCAGCCGGCATGAGTGCACCATCAGTTTTAGAGCCTACCACTATTTGTGTGTGTGTTTGTGTGTGTTTGTGTGTGTGTGTGTGTGGGTGGGTGTGTGTAGGTGTGTGTGGGTGTGTGTGTGTGTTTGTGTGTGTGCATGTGTGTGTGAGTGTGTGTGTGTGTTTTTGATCTTGCATTCCTTTGTGTATTGGTTCCTGCATGCATTTTTTATTATTTTTGTTTGTGCATTCCTGCATTCATTCCTGCATTCATTCCTACATGAGTATCTGCAATTGTTACATGTGTGTGTTGTTATAAAGTATTTGTATCTATTATGTGAGCACTTGTTATGTGTGTTGTTTGAGCTGTCCATTTGCAGAATTTTGTGTTTGTTCTTTGAAAGGTTTGTGATTCGTCTGTTATATGTGTATGTTTTGTGTGTTATTTTTATGTATAAGATACTAACTCAAAAATGTGCATTTTCCCTCAAATCACGAATTAAAATCCAAATAATATTGATTCGGTTAAGATGGAGGAAAGGGGGGCGGGACTCATGATGCTAGGCAGCAATGTAACTTTTTATTTCTTGTCAAAACATTAATGCAAAGATTGCTCTAGCTAAGTTACATGGGTGGAGACCAGGTATGTAGAGCAATTTTTTGTGAACACAATACAGGTATGTGGCATGTAGCACTTCATAATCACAAAACTTGTTGAATATCTGAATTTTTAAGGATGCTTACTCTCTATAACTATACAATTAAGTGTGAATAGTCTATCTGCTTGCTTATCTGTCTGTGCATCCGTGATTCATGCTTGCATGGTAGAAGTTAGACACACAAACCAATATATTTAGAATAAGTTACACCAAGAGAATGTCATGACCATGTCCATGTGGACAGATCCCTTTCTGTATTAAAAAATCCACACAATGTCTTCAGAGAAGGCACTATTATGACAACAGGCCAACAAAAGTGTGCCGAAAAAATGGAACAAATGGCGGGTTTTTGCTTGTATATATAATTCATTTTCCATCTATATCTGTACCTACTTATATGGCTATTGGCCTGCAATCCATTGGACGTAGACACTTAAAATTAAATATACACATAAAATTAGCTCCATGGAGTAACTTCTCTATGTAAGAAGACCACAATAGGAATATTTGTGCTGAAAGACCAAAAAAACTTGATTTGAATGTTTAAGTAAACTTCCTTCCTGCATTAGGAACCACAATTTTGTGATATAAACTACACATGTAATCTGATCACACAAAATTACTATAACTTAAGAAAATTCAATAGGACACTAGTTACATGCTGAAACAGTTTCATCCAAGAGGAATATTTACAGCTCAGTTAAGTTAGTGGGTAACTTTGTTTAAGCCAACTTTTTTGTTATTGCTATACAATCCTATAACACAAATAATAACCCAAGTGAATTCCAAAATTATTAGTCACCACCATACCATCCAAGAAGTACTTTTATAGTTCTGGTCAGCTAAACAAACACAAACTTTGTTGATTACATTTCAAAGTACACCTTATAGATTCAATCATTCAGCGGTACATCATATTGCTACAATATTCTGACCTTCTTTTAAAAAATTATAAAAATGGACTACTAACTTCGGAAATCCACAATATTTTCAAGACATCGTGTTCATCTAAAAAATAAATGGCATTGTTGTATACCTACTTATGAGCTGCTGATATTTGAATATAAGCACTATGTCCAAAAAAAGGAGCTTTGAGGGGCTCAACTAATGTTTCATATTAACATTGACTCAAGCAACACAGGGTATATGGCTTCAGTGTTTAATAAAATTATTGTACAAACATTAAGAATTTAGGCAGGGGTGAGGGTTCTGACTCCACTTGTTAAAGTTGGGTAGGTTGGGGGAAAGTCTTCCGAGCTCCAATGTTGGGACACGCCTGCACACGACTTCTAATCATTTATTTTATTTGATCATGGACATTTGGATATCTAAAGTGTCTCTGTTCTGTGGTGTCAGTCTCACAGCCTGAACCATCTCCTTCAACTCTAAAAATAATCAAGAAGTAGTACATACAAATCGATGTCAGCTATTAAAAGTATGTACTGTTCTTCTTTTCGGTATAATTATTTTCTTAGCACCAAAAAAGATGAATAATAATAAGAATACATTTATTGAAATGGGTTGCTGTGGTATCCTATTACAGAAGATGTGGTCACTTATGCATGATATAAGAGTAAGTCATGGAGAAATTTTAATTAGAACCACTGTGATACAGTAACAAACAGCTTACATATACTGACCCATACAAACACGAGTTATTACTACTACATTAACTGAATCAGAGAACTTCTAGACACATCTTTTATTAGATGTTGAATAAAGTGATATTAAGCAGCTGTATTTTCATTTAATGTGGCCTTCCTCTACAATAGCCATCCAAAACTTACACTCTGTGCTTTTATGTAGTTTGTGACCTCACAGTCGATTGGAATAGACAAATTGTTTAGTTTTTCTGGAACAACAACTTAAAAGGAAGATAAGGCAATTTAAAGGGTTGCATAATTATTCTTTGTTACTGTTGCTCACTGTACAAAGCTATGGTCACCAGTTTAGTAGTGGTGAGGTTTATTTTCTCCATTTTAGTAAGGAATGAAAGAAATGAAAAAGGGAGAAGAAGAAAAGGAAAGAAAATCAATTTTATCCAGGTTTGAACCACTGATTTCAGATTGAGGAACCTCTTCCTTAACCACAGAGCCATGATATTTTTTTTTTTGTGAGATCACATTACATGTATGGTTTGTAAAAACTTAGTGGTTTCTAATGCAGGAAGGAAGTTAACTTAAGCATCTAAAAATAAAGCTTTTCATTTTCTGCAGCTACAGCATACCCCTCCTTGGATTCTAACATTGATCAGATTACTACTTCAGTGAAGTTGCATATACATACAAATTTCAGGTATCTAGGTCCAACTGTTCGGCAGGTCTTTCACATAATTATGTACATAGATAAATTCGGTCATGACATATATATATATTATATATATACCAAAAGTAAAACCAGCCATTTCAGATATGCCATGTGAAAAAAATTTAAGTATTCATAGTTAACACATTGACTGCATGGACTATATGTGAAAAATTGGTACATATAATCAAAACAAAATTTTAAATAATATAATATAAATAATAGAATTTTATTTTTTTGTGGTATTTTTTCTTCTAATGTTTACTCTGTTGTTATTCATTTTTTTGGTGCTTGTATAGGGTGTTGGTATATAGATGAATCCCTTTATCACATTAGTGTTTTGTGCTTGTGACATGACAGATAAAAACCATGGCATATGCTATTGATATACAATACTAGCAGAGGCAGCAGAAGATGAGGGCTCAGGATGCTCTACACTCCCAGCTTTAAAAGTATAGGCAGAACCCCAACTTCTTCAAATTTTAGTAATCAGTTTAATGAACATTGCAAGCATGTTAAAATATATAGGTATCTAACAAATGATGTGATAATGAAGTATTAAATATCATGCTTTGGTAGTGTGTTTACAATCCACTAATGGAGATAACTTGTCTCCTCCCAGGGTAATCAGCTAGTGCCACCTTTAAATAGCTATATGTTTTCACAAAGAATTAACTGAGATATGCATCATGGAACAGGTAGCAAAACAAGACTGGAAATTCCCAGCCAAAAATCTACTCACACATGATTTGAAATTCTAACCAAGAGGGGGGGGGGGGGGGGGAGAAAGTAACATATAGGCTCCGTGAACTTCTTGTTATAGTTCACAATTAACAATTTATTTGCAATGTTGAAATCTGAAAATGCTTTGGTGCTTTGATGTAATGTATGCATTTTATGATGATGCATTACTGTTTTGCCTAGAACTTAACTAGAACTTAAATATGAGCATGGTTGCCCATATCTTAAAAAAGCTTCTGTCACCTATGAGTAGATCTGTACTAAAGATGTTAAATGTTATGGGTAGGCAATCTTAGTCATTAACAGACATGCCCTGATTACAAATACATAATTAAATGTTGCTCCTCCACACATGGCTGAGCAATTTCCATGGACTAGTCACAATCATCCCCATCACTAAAATACACAAGAGTATATTTAATGATCAACACAGATTTGTGTTCGGCTGTAGCTCTAGCATTGAGAATCAGCTCATGGTGACAACCAGAAAGTTTGATTAAAATGATGGTGGAATATAACTGTTTCCACTTGCATGTCTTCTTAATTGGAAGATAAACAAACACAGTGGAAATAAGTTAAATTGTCCTTTCTGCTCTTCCAGTACACAAAAAATTCCTTTCCAATGATTCCCATATGCAGGCATCTGTTGGAACAATACCAACTTATCAAAAAAGAAGCAACTAAATGTTTACAAAATTTTTTACTTGGAAAAGTGTGAATATAGTAAATAAAGTTTTAAAATTAGACTTAATAAAGACAATATATTCTTAAAGATCTGTGATGGACTCGTTCACTGTCTCAACATTCAACATAAAAATGAAAGATATGCTTGAAATCATATCAATATGTTAGTATATTCTTTTAAAAAAAATTAATCAATATTTTTACCATTTTATCATTATTTTTATTTTTTTTTGCAGCTAAAACAGCGAAATGATGCTCTGAAGTGCAGGATGGCTCTCCTGAATTCGGACTTGGAAAAGGTCAAAAATTCCAGAGAATCAATGGTTGAGGAAATACACAACAATGAGACTGACTTAGAAAAAGCAATTGAAGAGGTCATGATTTTGAAACAGATGATCACTACAGTGAAAGGTATACTAACAGCCTGATTTTTGTTTATCATTTGTCAAACACATACACTTGTCACCATACAAATGTTGCATCTCAATCCCTTAAGAGCCTAGCATGAAATGGGATGGGAGGTAAAGTGAGGGGGAGAAAAGAATACATACATGTTGTGTAAAGAAATGCCTTAAATTTTATGGCTTCACATTATTTTGACACTCAAATTAGCAACAAAATGTCATTGAATTCTTTATAAAATAGTCCCTTGCAGTGTACATGTGTTCAACATGTTAAGTTTAGTGTACCCTATGGTTTAAAATCTTGCTGATTCTGTTTTTCTCCAGAAAGAGAAATGGCTAAAATATTATTGTAGGAGAAGCACAACATAGTTTCATACAGCCATTTCAGATGTATGTCTTTTCTTGAATATTGTCCTTACCTGAAACCTTAGATGTCTCACATTGTAAAATTTTGTGCATGCATTTATTATATCTATTGTCTAGAAATTTGGATGTAACAAAATCACACCAATGTAGGAATATTAATCCAGCTTATTTAATATATTATTTGGTGTTAAGTGTCTGTTGACTTCTGAAATATCCTAATGATAATACAGTGATGCCGGTATACGTTTTTGTCGGGAAAGCCCTCCTTGGTATGTGGGCATATTTTTTTTATTAAATTTGGCCTTAATATTCTTAGTTTATTACTGTTAATAGATATATTTTTTGAATTTTTTTACCCACTCCCTGTTATGGCTGCCAATTTAATTTTTTCATCATTTTATGAAAGGCCATCTAGCATACACAGACATCATTATGTCTGCAAATCATCAACCTTAAAAATTTCATTTACCACTAGGCCTGCTGGAGGTCAACTAGTCTATATTGGAACTGATGGAAATGTAGCAAAGATAAGAGAGGTGGCACACTCAGGTCTGCTGAATGTAAGAATAAAAGGAAATGAAAGGAAAACCAAAATCGATGGACGTCCTCTACAGCAACTTCATGAACAACACTAGGCTGTTGTGATGGGCTTATGAAATGATCTTAATCACTGATGGTCACCTTAGGTTGACATCCAGCAAGTATGGCCTAAATTAATTTTGTATGATGCGCAGTTTTCTATAAGAATTAAAAAAAATTTTTAATAATTTTTTTACTTAAATTATCTCATATTATAAGAGATTCTATTCAGAATCCTCATTTTTATGAAAGGAATCCAAATATTTTTGGTGATTAGCTCAATATGGTCCCTGGGCAATGGGCAGAACTCTCTATTGCTTTTGGTGAGGCTAAATCCAATCCTGAAGTCATCACAGTAAAACAAGAGGAAAAAATAGAAAATCTAGAAGCATTGCTGGTTATGAACTCTAATGTTTAGTAATGATTTCTGTGTTTCTGTGGACCACATAAACACTGTTTAAGCAAAGTACACCTGGTGACACTGATTCAAAATATATGGATTCGTTGGTCCAACTTCAAACATTTAAGTGTGAATAGTGGATACGATACACAGACAGAAAAACAGACAGACAGACAGACATATATATTGATAAACAGACAGAGAGATTTTTTATACTGTATAGTATAAATGATTGCAAAGTTACAGGTTAAATACCAAAAAAAAATGTGTTGTTGCTCATTGGAACAGTTTCAAAGATAGTGGACAAAAGCAGTGGTTTCAGGGAGTGATTGCATATTCTTGTATAATCAATGGAAACACAGATAGTTGAGAAACTCATAGTCAAAATGTATGCATATAAACAGAGAGATAAATTGTAGAAGAATCAAGTAAGTCAGTGTGTGTTAAGCTGTGCACATCCAATATAGCAACCAAGCAGGATCAGATAAGGTATGGATGTTAGGAGGAAAGATGCCAAGTTATTGTCAAATGGCATATTGAGTTAGACCAGGTAGTTATACACACTTACTGACAACATTAATCAGATGTATGGTTAGGTAAGGTGTAATCAGTATGCCTTATTTCTTCAAAACTAGTATAAATCTATGCACACATAAAACATAATTATCACAGATACCAACACCTGGACTGATGCATTAAAATTAAAAAAAATAATTAAGAAATAAAAGAAAAAACAATAATCCATAATCATATATAATTTATGAATTTTTAGGATTTCCAATATACCTATCAATAAATCACCAAAAAAAGAATTCATTAAATAATTGGTAGGAATAGGTGTTCATGGTAATGGTCATATTTGCAAATACTTTCACATAGAAGAGTGTGTCCTTAATCACATAAATAAACATCTGAAAACAACAATAATGTATGTGCATGCATCTATATAATGAAAATACTGACTTTCCACATAAAAGGAATAAATAAAATGAAAGAAGATGAAAAAGAAAGGAAAGGGAGACCAAGTAGAGTGAGGATGGGGGATTGGGGCCTGTTGCTCCATTGGAGTGCTGTTATTGTTTACTGGATGTTGACATTCTAACCACTATATTTCTTATTGTTGGAGGGGGGGTGGTGGTGGTTGGCAGATAACATGACAGAACATGGTGAAATAATGAGAGCTTGTGCCTCAGAAAGAAAATTGGTTGTCATAACATGAAACTTAATGATCTTACCTTTTGTTTTAATCCATCAGCTGACTTTGATATCATTAATGAGAAGTTTGAGAAAGCCATGGCCAAGTTGAATGCCACTCCTTCTGAGCTTGGTGACATTTGAACTGATAACATAGCTCGCAGATACTCTGTATTCATAATCATTGCCACTGAACACCAATAAGTGTATGCATGTATGGCCATTTCCATTTGAGTAGAACTTTAGTCTCATGTGTCATAGCAATTGATGATATTTTTCATGTTACCTTTAGATTTTATTGCTGATTATCCATATTTCTGTTCAAATTTACAGCAATGTTGCAACCATGTAGTAAAATTTAATTCCCTTTCTAGTTCTACTTTTCTGTGTATGATAATTGGGAATTATATCAGTGTATGTTTGAGGTGAGCACATACATACACACAATGCACAAACATGCACACAAACACAAAAGCATAGGTGCACACACACAGACTTAATTTTGAGGGCTATGGAGTGGTTTGCTAATCTTGATGATGATATATTTTATGGGTGGTAGGTTTAGCAAAAATGATGCTAGGGATAATAAAAAAGAACTTTAGAGAAAGGGGGGAAAGTTGAAATGTCATGTAATTTTATCAATAAACTGGCAGAGATATCCATTCTTCTCCTGGAGTAAAAAGAGATGAAATAACACATGAATGAATACAATTGCAACCTTCCCAGCTTATTCTTAATCCACAGCTGTAAGTGACTGAGAAGATGCATGAATATCCTTTAGTATTAGAAGGCTGGCTATAAGAATAAAATTTGACATCATATTAATAACCTAATAGAAAAATGACCTATCTCTGGAGCAGTGCAGCTGTAATAGAAGGCAAATATTTGCATCCTAAAATCATCAATAAAAGTTTTTGATTGGTAATAAAGGTAAAACTTCTGCTATACACATATTTATGAAAGTTTTTGACACCAAATAGCAAAGATAAACCCACTTTTCTACTTGGGCAAACTTCCGTTCTGCAGAAATGAGGGACCTGGTGGCATATACAACCTGTCTTTTTGATTGATCAGGACATGTGTTGGATGACACTGCCCACATCCTATATGCAGAGGCATCGCAATTCAGCTTCAATAGCACTTCTTGGTCATAACGGGCCAACATCTTAGTTTGTGCTTTCTTTACCTTCAGGACCCAATAGCATGCTAGATTCCTTATTCCAATTCTAGAAATTCCATGTGCATAGCAAGTTATTAAGTGGGTGGGCAATTGCTGATAGCTTTGGAATAAATCTCGGGGATAATCAATGTGCTGGTTCTGAATTACCATCAAGTCAGATAGCTCCTTCAACTCTCTCTCAGCATGACTTGAGATGGGTCCAATATCTCATGGCATAGTTATGATTCAGATGATGAGGTTGAGATGCTGCTTTATCATCTCTTTTCCCAAAGTGGTACTACAGAATATTGAAGAGAGTCCTTTGGTCATCCAGAGATCTGGCTGCTAGGAAGCTTGCATCCATTGTGTCCAATGTTTCAGCAAGGAATGATCATCCTGTGTAGTGCCACCTCCACCATTTAGCATGTCGATATTTAAAGTTGCCATAAAGAGGACTGAAAGGGTGGAATCTTATGTGTATAATAAACAATCTGCTCAGGGAAGAATCTTATGCTCTTTCTTCATCAAGGGAGCCTGACCGTCATTTCAAGGGATAAGTTTTGAATATATCCCATGACTCCCTTGAGCTATTATCTTCAAAGGTGGCATCCATGCCAGAAAAAGGTAATTTAGAGGGTGCTGTCAGGTTGGCATATGCTGTGGACATTATGGCAGAACATTAACTTTAAACTTCAGAGGCCTTGAAAAGGAAACACCCTGAGGCTCACCCTGGTTCTTCCATCATGCCACAACCAGACCATTCTTTCTTCTCATTTTTAATCAGTCAGTCTACCATCAGTGAAGTCATAAGTTCTTTTTGTAATGGATCTGCTGGTGGGTTTAAGGGTATCAGTCCTCAGTACCTTAAAAATATAACTGGTCCCTTTGCTGGTGAAGGGAGTATTTGATTAATAAGAGCACTTACCTCCTTGGTCTCTCTAATTCTTAGAGGGGAAACTTCAGTTTCTATTTGTCCTCCTTTCATCAGTGCTTCTCTTGTATATGTATGTGAGAAAGACAGAGGGGGTTTGCCCCATCACAGTGGGCTATACCTTGAGAAAACTGGCAACAAAGTGTGCTGGCCTTCATGCTCTATCAATAGTTCCTGCTATCCTGGCACATAAGCAGTTAGGTTTAGGTGTGTCTAGTGGGGTTGACGCTGAAGTGCATGCTTCTTGATCTACCTTCAGAACTTCAAAGAAGATTGAGTAATAATGAAGGTGGTCTTTACTAATGCCTTAAAAAATATTTGCCGGGATAAGATGCGTGCTGTAGATGAGTATATTGCTGATCTACTTCCCTTTGTCCACTCAGTGTATTGCTTATTCTCTTTCCTTTCATTGGGGAGTAAAGTGCTATTCTCTTCTGAGTGCGTTCATCAATGTGACCCTATGGGGCCCCTCCTATTCGGGTTTGCTATACATAAGTTGTGTGCCAAGATGAGATCAGAGATTGCAAAATTCTATCTGGATACTGGTACCCTGGGAGGGAACAAGGAAAATGTAAATCATGACATAAAGAAATTTAAAGTGGAAGCATGAATCTTGGTCTCATGCAAAACAGAAAGAAGACATAATTGATTTGTAAGGATCCTACTTCTAGAGGATTTGTTCTTGGTGCTCTTCCAGGATGTTATATTTCAACCCAGGGGATGACATCCTTTTTGACTCTCCTATAGGAGGTTTAGAATCGGTTGATGGATGTTTAAAAGAGAAGATAGAGGTACTATGTTTGATGAGTGACAGATTAGATCTATTGCAATCCTATAACACTATCACTTCGCTGTATCACTATTTTGCAATCCCAAAGATGATGCACATCCTTTTTTCAGCTCCCTGTCTCTCTTTTAGTTTTCTTACATCTTCACTCCTCAAGTCCATCCTCATTAATAACACCAACATAGATTTCAAAATGATGTCTATTTTTGGTTTCAGGCCACCATTCCATTAAACCATTGGGAATCAAAATCAGAAGTGTGGTTCATCTTGCTCCCTCTGCCTTTTTGATTTCAGCTGATTGGTCATCCACTCCCATTTACTATTTCCTTCCACATCGATTTAGTGAAGTTCAGTACCCTGACATCATCCTTGCCCTCTCATTCAGGGGTAATTACCAAGATCAACCTCCTCACACCCGCCCTTCTCCCATCTGCAGTGGTTGTGGGACATGCTATTCTAATTAATTTAGAATACTCTTACAATGGCTTAAAGCCATTGTAAGTTTATTCAAAATTAATCACTCCTTTTCCATAGTAATAGTTGAATTGCATCTGTGATTGATTGTTACACAGCATGTAATATTTTCTAGGCATGACAGTAATATAAAAGTCCACATTTCCAATATGTAGGACATATTCACAATCTTTGTGGATAGATGAAATGTTTCATCTGAAAAATATACCATACATATCAAATGTTATAGGAATTTCATAGGTATAAAAGATAGTAAATCTCATTGTAAGATGCGTCAAATGTAATTTGAATTTTATGTACCTTGGATTCCGCCCTATCCTCTACCTGATAGATTGCATGAAAATGTAAATGTCATCAGAATTTCAGATACATGTAAGGTTATAAATCCTATTGTATGACATGTCAAATGTCGTTACAATTTTAGGTTTCCAGGACCTCACCCCATTCTCTACTTCATGATATGCATGTAAAATCATGAAATATCAACTATCAAGTACGAAGGTTATGTCAAATGTCATTGAAATTTCAGAGATATTTAAGGTGATAAATCCTGTTGGGATATATCAAGTCATTTGAATTTTATGTACCTGAGACCCCGCCTTATCCTCTACCTGATATTTTGCATAAAATTTCAACAATCCAGTACTAATGGAAATATCAAATGTCATTGGAATTTCAGAGACATGGAAGATGATATATTCTCTTGCTGGACATGTCGAATGTCATAACAATTTTAGGTACCCAGGACCATGCTCTATACTCTACCTGATAGTCTATATGAAATTACAACAATCCAAATCAAAGGTAAAGTCAAATGTCATTGGGATTTCCGAGACATGAAAGGTGATAATTCCTTTTGTTGGACATGTGTCAGAACCACAGGAAGAGGACAAGTTACAAACACCAGTGACTCTGACTCAAGGATCACAGGAGGAAGAAGCAGTTATGAACAAAGATTATATAGTTAATATTAAGAGTGCTAATGTAAAAAGTTATGAGAATGAGGTAGATAATGCAAATATTGGTGACCAAGATAGGCTGGATAAAGACAGGAGCTATGAAAATTTGCTAGATAATACAAATGTGAGTGACCAAGAGATGCTGAATAAGGACTATTTCGAGAAGTCACCTGACAATGATTCTGCCTGTCCCAGGGAGCCGAGGCCAAGGAAGTAACCACCAACTGTAGCATCTAAAAGACAGAGATAACTGAGTATAATTAGTTCTCCACTGACTATCAAAGTATTGAATTATCTTGCATAATTCAGTGTATACAAATATTGACTAAGATCTATTGTTATTACCGAGACAGGTAGTTCACGTGCTCAGATTTATGAGACCTATATATTTAATCTGAGAACTCTGTGCCTGAACCTACTGCTACTAGTAAGAGCAATTAGATAGCTTTAGTATATTTACAGTGGGAACATTGTATATAGAGGGAGAGGTGTAACATTGCTACCTGAGACTCGGCCCTATCTTCTACCTGATAGTTTTCATGAAATTTCAACAATGCAGTACCAATAGAAAATGTCAAATGTCATTGCGATTTCAGATCCATGAGAGGTGATAAATCCTGTTGTGGGATATCTAAAGTTATTAAAATTTTTGTACCTGGGACCCCGCCTTATCTTCTACCTGATAGTTTGCATGAAATTGCAACAATCCAGCAAAAAGGAAATCTCGATTACAGCTGGTCTCTCCTCTATATTTCACATACATGTTCTCTAGCAGTAAATCTTAATTTTTATCCAGTGCTATCCAGATCTATTCAATAGCAGATGTAAAAAATAGCCATATTTTTCATAATCAAAATTATACAAGGAAAAAAGGATTAAAATCATCAAACACAATTTTAAAATGGACTTCAAAATAATGTCATTTAAACAAGCATTTATGATATAATTTATAATCAAATTTGATTGAACAGAGATACATTAAAGTCAGCTAACTAAAAGATAAAAAAATTTTTTTATAAATCTTGGCACTATAAAAGTATTGTTCCCATGTGCAGTTGGGTGATGAACTTGGCTAGGTTTAAAATGTGTTGTCTTAATTAGATTTATCTCAGGTGTTAATAGTTGTGACATCAACCTTACACTAAGCTTACTTCATGCCTTGATGGGTAGATGGAGTTGAAAGTCTAATTGTTAACAAACATTAATTATCATGGAAATTATGATATTTAGAAGAAGTTTTAATAATATGGAATCCATTATGAAAGGTGTTCAAATTATTTTTTAAAAAATCATAAAATAGATCTCACACCCATAAGATGATGGAATGTACTAGCCATTTAGAAAAGATCATGTAAAATTTAATTGTTCTTTAAAAATTGTTTAGTTTACTTATGTTATTAATAGCAGAATTTTTTTAATGGGTAATAAATTTCTAAATAACTTGACCAATTAATAAATTTTATCCATAACTCCAGATGAGAGCCTTTGAACTTCATCAAATTAAAATAACTTGACCTTTTGTCAGAAATCCTGTACAGTACCAGATTGATCTATCTAGTTGAAGATACAGCCAATATAGGGCCAAACACATCCTTACTCTGATCTCTTGTTGGTAAGAGGAAAGAATTTTGCAATTAGCTTAGGGTAAGCAAGGATAAAATGGGACTATGAGGATAACTTGGGTACCAAGAATCAATTGTCAGTAATTCCCAATTCATTTAGGTGAAGTCCTTAAACTTCACCCGCACACTCATTGACCAATGACCCATGTTATGTTTCAACAGACACACATACAATCAATTCTTACAATATTAAGGTTTTCAAGGGGTTAGAACTACCCCATCACTCCCTTAATCCATCAATTATTGAATTCCTCCATAAATTGTCAGTGGAGCAGGAAGTTCATATCCACCCCACCCATCAAGCCATTTAGGCAATTAGGCATTTTTATATTTATGCAGGCTTGGGCCATTCCATTCATTGCCGTTGTAGGTGTGAAAACTGCTGTCCCTTCTTACCAAACCGCTTTGCGGCTGTGGTCATAGTAGGATGTACTACGTCCTTCAGCGTAAGTAAGGGGGGGGGGGGGGGGGGAAATTACTTAACGGGCAGGTTTAGCCTAGTTTAATACCTTTTTTAGACAACTATCTGGACCACTAAGCAATCTTGCTTACTGTGGTAGGTTATAATAGCAGGATAAATGCTTTCTCTGAAATAGTGCATGTAAAAGGTAGTGTAGTACTGTATTTACTGTTTATATGTTAGGTATATATTCAAATAAAAAAAAAAATAAAAAAAGAGTGAATAAAAGTTCTCTCACATCTGATTAATGTATATTAATTTATTCTCAATAAATGAATTTTAAAAAAACGTTAAATATGCAATTAGATGTGTGGTGGCTTTCAGTAGGTTGTTTTCTTACTGTATTTATGCTTTTGTGGATATAGTCCAAATTCCAATTTCAAAATACACTTCTAATTCTAAGAATTTTACCTGTACTCCTGTAGAAACTAATAACTTAACAACAGTGAAGCATTCCTGCAGTATATCTGATCTTTACCCCAAATGGAACATATGAAGAATTGGATCAATGTGCTGAAAGAAGCCCAAGAACAGACTGAAAAAAAATTGCAGAAGAGACTGAATGTAACCTGAAATATCTTGGAGCTGACAACAAAAATGTGAGTAGCTTTATAAAAAATTTTATTTATTGAAGGTTTCTAGTGTTATAAAAAAGTGATGATCATTTATAATTTGGTATGCATGATCTGGTCCAAATCATATTGATTTCAGGAATTTTCGAGTACTTTCACAGCATTAGAAACAAAAAATATTTGTATTTCATGCCATTGTGTGCCATCCTCGAGCATGATATCTATTACCAACATTTGGCAACAATCTGGTATATCAGTTTTATCATTCAGTAACTCATTTGAGTAATATATTTGTTTGAAAAGTAAATACAACAACACCATATTATTTATTACTAGGAGTCTATTTCATGATGGACTCTGCTGATGTCCCTCTATGAATTTTTTTGGTCATCTAGGATTAACTGATCTGATAGAAGGAAAGCACACTTTATTATTAAAATCATTTAGTCATGAATAGGAAGGTACTCCCACCGATAAATTACTATTGTCTGATGTTGGGTGGATACAGACTCAGTGATTTGAACAATATTCTCCTTTACTATCAATTGTATTTAGTTGGTTATGCTGTTCTTACTAGTTAAAATGGATAATAAGGAACTTTTAGAGTTCAATGGTACACTCAAATGTAACTAATTGGTGACCTGTTGTACTTGATTCATGTTGATATGGACCTACACATTGTTTGTGCATCTGAAGGAGAATCCATTTTTACTACTTTAGGCAGTAGGTGTGAGTCATATTACCTTAAATTGTAGCAGTAATGGTTGAAACAGTACACAAAAGGCTTTATTTTTCTTCACGATAAGTAAACTTTAATAGCTCAATGTTTACCATTAATAGCTAATCATTGGCTTGAAAGCCTGATCTTGTTGTATCTCTATGACAACAAATATGGAAGACTTAAAATTTATATTGCAGAACTTGTTAAGACCAATGGGCATGCATGTATCAGAAGAATCAAGTGCCTCATTACAAACTTAGTTACCCTCCCTAAAACTCGTGGGGAACCATACTTTTTGTGTATTCCAAATGATACCTGCTTAATTCAGCATTACGGAAAAAAATATATCACTTTTGGAATTTATTTATATAAATTGACCATAAACCACAAAATATTTAATGATATTGCTTTCTGGCTCACAGACTTGTTGGTTTTATTTTATGGATAGATTATCATAGCTATCATAACCTTATAGCCAAATCAGGCAGTCCTTGTTATTTGGAAAACTTAACAATTGGGAAAAGTGAAGAATTCCATTAAAAGTTAATGCTCACTGTAATGGTAGTGGTGATGTAGAGTATTGCTCTTTCAAAGTATTTTAAATAAAACTGATTACATTTTCTCATATATATTTTTTTAATGCGATACAGTTTATTGTATATCGTAACTCCACAGCAGCTATGAATTGAAATGTAGAATTCTGGTTAAGCTCTATCCAAATATTTTCTTGGTCCAGTTCTGTGTTGGTATTCCTGTATATTCTGCACTATTTGATATTTTGAAATAGCATCTGCTATTTTAAATGTCTATGGGCTGATTAGTGTAAATACTGATGGATGAGGCTCAAGCTTCATTTTTTTTTCAAACTTCAAACAAAATCAGAGAAGATACATTGCTCAGAGAGGGCATTTGATCTGAGAGTCCAGCAGGTATGAATGCACCATCAGTTCCAAAGACATCCAATATTGTGTGTGTGTTTTTGTGTGTGTGTTTGTTTGTGTGTGAGTGTGTGTGTTTGTTTGTGTGTGAGTGTGTGTGTCTGATGTGTGTGTGTGTGTCTGGTGTGTGTGGTGTGTAATGTGTGTGTGTGTCTGTGTGCGCACGCTCATGGAATAATAATCCCATGGTAGTGCGTACAAACCCTGCATTGAAAAAAAGCATTCATGTCCTTCAAACATCTCTCCATACCAGTCCACTCAGTAATGATGGAGACCTTCAATTTTCTGCTCTGCAAATTCACTGGCCATGGCTTGTCAATCAGCTAAGGTTTCATGTTGGACTATGGTTGCCTCACCCATAAGCTTAGATTCTTGGTCAGTCCTACTGCAAGCTGCTTGGTTGTCTCCTCGAGTTTGCTTACACTGGCCTATAGTGCTTGCCTAGTGCATTGGCACCCTCACTATATAATGTACATTCGTCAGTTTAATGGCAGCCAGACAATTTTATTAGTTACATTTAATGTGTTTGTGTGTAACACTTTTGATGTATTTGTGCGTAGTGCTTGTATGAATGTAATGTGTTTTGTTTGCGTTGCCTGAGTTCTCTTTATGCTTGCTGTTTGAAGCATGTGTAATTCATTTGTTTAGTGCATGTTGGGTGTATATATTTTTTGATAATGGATGTGTTATTGTTATGTAATATGATACTAGATAAATAATGTGCATATCCCCTCAAATAGCGACTTTAAAAATGCAAAACTACAACATGGTTCTGACAGTTTGAGATGGTAGAAACATCTAAAAAATAAAGGTGAGGTTGGGTTGATCATTAAGTCGGTTTCAAAGAAGAAATTCTTCTCCTGGAGTCAAAAACCTTTCAGGCTTGATATTTGACATGATGTCAAGATTTATTTGATGGTAACATTATCCAGGACCTGCAGACCACAGATACCATTTGGTGGCAAGTATTGGAATTTTAGTATAATATTGTCTGCAGTTGGTTCCTATACGCAACACTCACTGATTGCTGAAGGGGCCATTCCCCATTTGTGCATGGATGAATGGAAGCATACAATGATTGTGCGAAGGTGGTTTAGTCTGTTCATACTAGTCTTGGCAGATCCAATCTCAGTGGGTGATGTCCGG
Source organism: Lycopodina hypogea (assembly GCA_963969325.1). NCBI lineage: Eukaryota > Metazoa > Porifera > Demospongiae > Poecilosclerida > Cladorhizidae > Lycopodina > Lycopodina hypogea. The sequence goes on along the minus strand of OZ017780.1, from coordinate 12,668,582 downwards.
CATCTAGGATGAAGGGGCACAGTTTGGAGATTCTCTTGCAACATTCTGTACTTAAAGCATGATCCGCCCACCATGTCACACTGATTTTTTGCTCCTTGATGGTCTTTAGGAACTGTTTTGTAGCTACCACAAATGGGTGCTCTGACCTTAGTCACTTATGCTGCTTGGCTAGATATGCTAACTTGTGATAATACATAATAGATCATGATGCTAGTATGTAATGCGATTTTATATATCTGGGCAAATAATTAATACAAAGGTGTTTCTAGCTAAATACCATTGGTTGAGACCAGGTATGTCCACTTGCCGATTGTAAACACACTACAGAAATGTGATATTTTACACTTCATATTAAAAAAAGCCTGCTAAATATTCATACATTTTTAAGTGCTTATTATCTATTTATATATATATATATGCATTACAGTCTATAATATCTATGTTTGCACCTAAATATGTATCTAATGACATTTCAAACTGTCAGACTTAGAGCTTGAAACTTGGTAGCATTTACAATTAGACTCTAGGAGTAATCTGGTTTGCATTCCAATCCCAGGGGATGATACTGGAGCTGCAGAAACTGAAAAACTGGATTTTGACATGTTAAAGTAAACTTCCCTCATGCATGAGTAGCCACAAAAATATAAACTACACATATATGCTGATTACACAAAATTATCATAACTCAAGTAAATCCCATAGGACATTTATTACATAAAGCCGGTTTCATCTAAGAAAAACTTCTACAGCTTGGTTTAACTAAGTAAACCAGTTACTTTGGTTTTAGCCATTTTTTCATCACTAGTGCACAATTCAATAGCACAAAATCATAAATTATGTGAATTCCATATCATTAGTCATGACCAGTCAGTAAGTGAATGCCAGTGAGAGAGAATATGTCCAACATTAAAATGAAAGAAGTATATACATAGTTATGGTTAGCTAATTAAACAGCTCAATGGATCTTATAATTCAGCATTGTAGCATGCCTCTTAAATATTCTGACCTTTCTAAAACAAAAAATGTCAAAAAAAAATCAATGGGCAACGTTGAAAATCAATTTTTCACATTTTCCATCTATGAGTCACCATTATATCTGAACATCAAATTACACCTGAGCTAATTCTATAATCAATACAGAAGTGTGTGCAGCCATTTTTCTAGCTTTGGAAGTAAGCTCATGGTGACTCCTAGGAGGTTTGATCAAATTGTTGATAGAATCTTTGCTGGTTTACATTCATATCTTCTTAAGAGGTACTATGAACTAATGCTCTGTAAAAAGTCTACTTGTCTTCCTCTCCCAGTACACTTCTTCCTTTGCAATGACTCAATTCAATAATTGTATTTAGAAGATCCAGACTTCTCTTGAGATGAACACTTACTTATCTATTTAAAGTGAAATTGATGTGATATATATCTTTAACTGAGAAAATGTGTTGGTAATATTTTAATGATAGACTTGAGAGAAACAACACATATTACATGTAGACTTTTTTCAAAGCTTTTTCATTGACAACTGGTGCTGCCTCAACATTTTACATAAAAATGAAAGTTTTGAATGAAAAACATATCAATGCAAAACATATTAATTTAATTTCTTCTTTCATTTTTTAATTATTTTTATTATTTCATCACTATTTTTTTCGTAGCTAAAGCAAGAAAATGTTGCTAAGGAGCTTGCGATAGCTCTGCTGGAGTCGGAGATGGACTATCGGTTTGGTGACCTGTGTATAGCAGCGGAGAAAAAGAAGACAGGCGAGCCCCACTTACAAGAAGCAAGTCAGAAATTACATGTTGAAGCAGACTCTAACTACATGGGAAGGTAAACTCACTGGCTGGCATATTTATATTTGCCATTTGACTAAATGTGCACCCGTGACCATGAAAACTGAGGTAATTGGTATCCTACAGAGGACACTAGTCTAAACCTTTACGCATAATGTTTCTATTTGGACTATAAGTACATACAATAAAAAAATTTCTATTTGAATGAATATCAGGTGGAGTCTAGCTTTTGTCTTTAAGGAGAGTTAAATTGTTCGTGTGCTAGCATTATGGAACACTACCATATTATTTAAACATTGTTTGTCAAGCTGAAATTTACCTTGAGATACATATTAACCCCTTAAGGAGCCATGTATAAAAATGGGATGGGAGGGGGAGGAAGGGAGAGGGAGGGGAAGAAAGGAATGCATATAAGTTGTGTCAAGACCTTAAATTCTATTGTTTCACACAATTTTGACATTTAGAATAGCATCAAAGTATTTCAAAGTACAGAAATAAGCATATTGCAGTATACATGATTTAAACATGCTGAATTGCTCATATTGTACAGTTTCAATTCTTGCCTACACAGTTTTCCTCCAGAATTAGAAATTGTCACAATCACAATCGAGTAGGAAAATCATGATTTATATTCATTTATCTATTTCAGCAAAATGTCCCTTTAGCTAATACAAAGCTTTTCTGAAGCCCTAGTTCTCTAAAGTTTTTCAATTATGTGTGTTTATAATTTCCACTGTCAAGATATTTGAATTCAAATAAATCACACCAGTATATGAATGTTAATCATGCTCATTTAACACTATTTTGTGTTTAATAGCCATTGACTCAATGGTATCAAATTGAAAAAATAATAATTAAAATTAACTTTGTATCAACTTTTACACATACTGTGTTAAAAATAATTTTAGCTAGAAACAAACATAGCTACAACTATAAGTCTAAGTTAATTTTCTCACACTGCTGCCTTACATAATGGCGAAACTCACACTCATCTGTCATCACCTTTGAAGCAGCATTTATGCAGCTATAGATGACCACTGCCTCCTCTGTCTTGATCTAAATAAGGTCCTGATACAATATATCCAGGCATGTTTCTCAGAATCCATTACTGGTGAAAGCAAACTACCAGTAGGTGAATCTTTATGAAAATGGAACTTACCTGTAGTAGTAAATGTATTTGTTCCTTTAAAAAAAAAACAATAAAATAGCCAGCTAGTAAACTGAGTCTAATATTATAACAGTAATTTTTCTACGTTTTCTATTCTTACCTCAATTAATAAAACTTTCAGCTATCACTTTCTTCTAATAGGTAATTGTTATGTGCACACCGGTATAATTATGGGTGTTGTTCATGTGTGTGTATATATAACCATCAACCTGCCTTATCCTGGAGTAAATGTGTAATTTTACATAGTGCATCCCAAAGAATTGTGTAAAGTTTTTCATTTATGAATGATTTGTCCAGGTGGTTAAGCTCTACATAGTATAATAGACTTACCAGTAAATATAATCTACTATTCTTTCAAAGATATGTGCTTTTTTAAAATAAAAAACAGGCTTGTTGGAGGTCAAGGGGGTGTTAACACACCATGCCATGGACACATTTAAGGCAGTAGAGAAAAACCTGCCCTACAGGTGTATTTCAGCCCACCTTTAGTGGGCTATGGTCACTAAAGTGTCTGCTTTGGAGATATATATTGTAGATACTAGAAACAAAAGTGAACATGTGATTAGGTCAAAGCATCTTTTTGGTTCTAAGTAGCATTTTTGGTATTTTTAGCCATAAACTATGGAAGGAAGAGATGTAGTCAGATAGACTTACCCATGCTATTCTCAGTTAATTTGTGTCTGAACGCTAAAGTTTTAGGTCAGTAGCTCCATTAATTTATCTGGAGGAATCACCATTTTTGGCATTTTAAAAATGCAGAGAGGGGTGTGGCATTATAGACATCTTATAATGTTCCCCTGGTGATATTTATCCAAATATTATGCATTTGCTGGTCTAACTACAAACGCTCAAGAGTGAATGGCGGATACACAGAGAGATAAAGAGACAGACAAACATATTGACTGGCTAAACAGACAGACAGACCATTTATACAAATTAGTATAAATGATTGTAAAGTTACTGATTAAAATTTTTTTTAGTGTTATTGGTTGTTGGAATGGTTTCCAAGGTAGTGGACAAAAGAAGTGGTTTCAAGGAGTGGTTGTGCATTCTTGTATAATCAATGGAAAAACAGGTAGATCAGAGACTCATAGTCAAGATATATGCTTGTAAACAGATAGATGTTTTGTAGAAGAAAATTATGTAAGTCAGTGTGTGTTAAGCTGTGCACATCCTATCTAACAACCAAGCAGGACCGGTAAAGGTACGGATGTTAGGAGGAAGGATACAAAGTTATTGTCATATGGCATGTTTAATTAGGCAAGATAGTTGTTACAACACATTTACTAATGACATTATTGAGATGAATTGTTAGGTAAGGTGTACTCAGTATGCCGTATTTCTTTGCAACAATTATAAACCTATGCATACATAAAACATAATCATCATAGATCCCAATGCCTGGACTGATGCATTACAATAATATTAAAAATTAAAACCTATCGCTTATGAATTTTTAGGACTTCCAATATACCTTTCAATATTTCACCAAAAAAAAGGAACCCATTAAATCATTGGTATGAATAGGTTCCACGGTAATGGTCATATTGGGAACATTTGAACTGATAACATACCTCACTGATACTCTGTATTCATAATCATCATCACTGCTGAACACTAATAGATAAATGTATGTATGGACACTTTCATTTGTGTAGAACATTGGTCACATGGTCATAAAAATTGATGATGCTTTTCATATTACTTTTAGATTTTAGTGCTGATCATCCTTATTTCTGTTCAAATTTACAGCAGCGCTGCAACCATGTAGTAAAATACTATTCTCTTTCTAGTTCTACTTGTCTGTGCACTGTAAATGGGACTTATATCAGTGTATGTTTGAAGTGAGCACACATATAATACACAAACACACACACACTCACAAAAGCACAAGTGCACACACACACACTTAATTTTGTGGAATATGGAGTGGTTTGCTAATCTTAATAGGGATATATTTTATGGGTGGTAGGTTCAACAAAAAAGATGTTAAGGATAACAAAAATGAACTTCAGAAAAAGAGGGGAATGTAGAAATGTCAAATAATTTCATTAACAAACTAGTAGAGATATCTATTCTTTTGCTGGACTAAAAGAGACGAAATAACACATGAATGAATTCAATTGCAACCTTTTCAGCCTACTCTTAATTCATGGCTGTGATGTGACTCCACAGAAAAAGTGAAATTCCTATAGCATTAGAATGCTGGCTATAAGAAAGAAATTTGATATCATAATGATAACCTAACAGATAAATGACCCGTCTCTGGAGCAGTACAGCTGTAATAGAAGGCAATTTTTTGGTCCCCAAAAATGATCAATAAATATTTTTGATTGATAATAAAAAGCCTCTGCTGCTATACACATATTTGTGAATATTTTTGACACCAAATATCTATTTGGGCAATCTTTCATTCCGCAGAAATGAGGGAAAAGGTTGCATATACAACCTTTTTTCTGATCTATCTGGATTGGTTGGACAACACTGCTCATACCCTATATGCATAGGCATAACAATTCAGCTTCAATAGAATTTCTGGTCATAGCAGGCCAACACCTTAGTTTGTGCCTATTTCACCATCAGGACCCCATAGCCTGCTTGATTCCTTATTTCAATTCCAGCAATTCCATGTACACAGCAACTTATTAAGTGGGTGGGCAATTACTGATAACCTTTGAATAAACCTCGGGGATACTCAATGTGCTGGTTTTGAATCACCACCATGTCAGATAGTTTCTTCAACACTCTCCCAGCATGTCCTTGAGAGGGGTCTACAATCCCATGACATAGTTGTGATTCAGATGATGACATTGAGAATGCTACTTTATCATATCCTTTCCCAAAATGGTACTCCAGACTATTGAAGGGAGTCCTTTGGTCATCCAGAGAGCTGGTTGCTAGGAGGCTTGCATCTATTGTGTCCAGTGTTTTAGCAAGGAATTACCATACTGTGTGGTGCCATGTCTTCTATTTTTCATCTCGGTGTTCAGGGTTGCCATCAAGAGGAGGAAAAAGGAGGAATCAAAGCATGCAGAATGATTTCACTGAAATCTTAGAGAGAAGCTGGTACTGTTTATACTCGATCTGTTTTGCAATGCAGAGAGCATCCATGATGATGTACATCCAGAGTGGAAGTTAATCTTCCATCTAGCAAGTATGCCTCTTGGAAAGCAAGAAGTACATACTAAATTACAGACTTTGTCTTCTGCACAGCTACTCAGGTGGAGATAAAGGTTTAGAGAAGCAGTGGTATATTTTTTAAGCAATTTTAAAAGGTTATTTGAGGTGATCTATGGACATAGAGCAGATATAGATGCCACATTTAAGGTAGTCCTGAAAAGAAATCTCTTTCTTCAAGGTTTGGTGCTAAAATGGCTAAAGAAATAGCTACCTTAGGCCTAGACATTTGCTGACAACTTGTACCAAATGAGGACTGCTGAGAAATAGGGGAGGCAGGTGGGGCAGATGCATGGCTGTGGGTATTTCCCACCTATGAGGAAAGAGAGCACTGAGAAAACTTACCTCTGAGTGACAATGAAAACCATCATTCAATGAGAAAAATTTAGTACTACATAGCCATGGTAAAAATAAATTTGGGAACTAAGTTTTCTTCATGATTATATGACTAAAATTTTCCATTTTTTTTTTTATATTTGGTTATGCCTCTCCAATTCAGTATTGCCTTTAAGATCCATCCATTGAATTTGAAGTTAGTTATGCCTTTAGTGAAATACCTGGGACATGATTTCTCAGAAAAGGGTATTGAACCAATCCTGGATAGGGTTAGAGTAGTGCTGAAATTCCCCGTCCCAACTTCAGTTAGGCATTCTGGGTATGGCTAGCATCTACAGGATGTTTATACCAGAGTTTTCTAAGATAGCTGGTACCTTTTATGCACCAACTTGATAGAGTTTGTATTTTTCTGGTCAATATCCTGACAGGTGGTATTCCCATATTTGAAGGATCTGCTGATGTCACCATTTGTGTTGGGATATCCTTATTTTTTTACATGGGTTTTGTCATGTACATTGATGCTAGCATCAAAGGCTTGGGATTTGCTCTCGGACAAGAACATGAAGATGAAAAATTACACTTACTTGCATATACGAGTAAAATTATTAGAAAGGTTTAACAAAACTATGACAAATCCGAGTTGGAAGCAGTAGGTGTGGTATGGAGAGCTAGACACTTCCAGGCTTATCTGTATGGGTACTAGTGCATAAGGTTTACATACTACTCGCCATTGAAATTGATGTTGAAGTTGCAACATCCTTCAGGGAAGTTGGCGGGATGGAGCCAGTCTTGGATAGGGATTGATCTTGAGTTATGTTATAAACTTGGTTGAGTTAACTCTAGTGCTGATGCCTCATTGAGAGCACTGAAGGGAAGTAATTATGTGAGTGTGATGATGTGGTGTTACAGGTTGCTCAAGTTACTGTGGAGACTGAGGATGTGGTACAATTATTGATTGAAATAGGAAAATGCAAAAGAGTGAAGAGAGAAATTCTGCAAGTATGGCAGTTTGCAAAGAAAGTGTGATGCAAGTGGATTCTGGGATTGCAGAGTATGTGAGTAGCTTAAAAGAACATTTTGTTGTTTTGGATTGTTTACTTTATTATATTGATACATCTAGGAAAGAGAAGGTATGGCTAGTGGTCCTGTAGCATTGAGACATAAACTCATGGATGAGGTGCACTGTTGGGAACTTAGCTGTGAAAGGATTGTATACTAAATTATCATGGCATTACTGGTGGCCAGAGATGTACTTAGCAGTGCATAGGTAATGTTGGAGTTGTCTAGCTCTTGCTACTTATCATGGTGGGGAACAAAGAACCAAACTTATTCTGAAATCTATTCCAGTTGGTGAATCTTTTGAGAGGTCTTCTCTAGATATAATGGCATTGCCATTAACTCAATTAAGAAATCATTATGTTTTCTTTATTCTTGATTACCTTACTCAGTGGGTGGAAGCATATCCATTGCCTGATCACACAAACTAGACTAGAGCAAGGGTGTTAGTGAATCATGTGATTTGCTGACATGGAGTGCCACATGAGGTGTTGTCTAACAGGGGTGCTAATTTACTTTCTGAAATAACAATCAATGTAAACAAGTTGACTATGTTGACAAAGGTGGATACCATTGCTTACTATCCACAAACTGTTTGTTTGATCAAGAATTTTAATCGAACATTTTGGTAAATGCTGGCCAAAAATAGTCACAAGCCATGACTTCAGTGGGATGTCCACTTACAACTACTGTATGCATATTGGACTAAACAGCATGAGTCAAATGGGGAGTTACCACTCTTTGTGGTATAAGGGAGGTATGCCTTGTTACCCAGAGTATGTGTCCTGGATACACAACCATCTTCATATTTTTGGAAAGCACTGAAAGCTCAGATAGCTACAACTCAAAGAAATCTTCCACGTTCTTCCAAGTTCCGTGTTCTCGTCTTTTTTTAAATAATTCTTGAAGAATCTAGGTAAATACTTGCGTAAGTTTTAGTGTTGTTATGTACTGGGAATTTGCTATGGTTCTGTTGCTGGTCCTTACTATTAGTGCTTATAATAGACAGATATTTTAAGCTGATGGCTTAATCTTGCAACATGATTAAATACAAAGCCTCTGTTATGATAAAAGGATAACTGTGTTATTAATTTATCAATGGGTCAAGAAAATGACTGCAGCTCCAAGGATTTCAATATCATTCCTTAAAATGAAATTGGAAAGATGCTTTGTAGATGAATGAAACAATATATATTGTGGAGATGGTCAGAGTTTGTTTTGTTTGTTGTTTTTTTTTGGGAAAAAAAAAGAAGATAAAAGGAAGCTTAAACAAAAGCATGACACATCTGATGGATTGTTATATCAAAAGTGTCTCAGTAACATTCATACAGAGTTCTTGGCTAATGATTAAAAATTTTTATCATTGATAAAAGTGTCACACCACTTCAAGAATTAAAATAAATATAAATTCCTTCAGTAATAAAGCAATGCAAAGAGTGGTACATTTGTTTTTGAGAAGGGAGAGACAGATGGAATATTAAATGGAGTCTGATTCTGTCTGTGGGAACTTCTTCATATTATTGATTTCTCCTGCAACTAAGGCAGTAAATGATTCAGACATTATTGAATAATGTGAAGAAAGTTTTTGTAGGTCCGTGGTGAACATTAAAAAAGACTATTTTGATAAAGACAGACTAGAAGATATGGTAGATGAAATCATTATTGAATATGACAATGCCGACAGACATTTAATTGACATGGCACTACAATTATCACAACAAAGTGAAAGTAACAACAGAACCAAATGCAGCTACAAACTCTCAACACAACTTGACAAATACAATAGAAAACATGGATCCTAACACTCAATATTTCCAATTCCTCATGCCAAAATACTTCCACCATCCACCACAGCAATCTTCAATGCAGTGTAAATAATAAATTGCTTAGCATTTCCTGATGATCCACCCTCAATGCAGTAAGAAATGTTACCTGGAAATTCTACATCATAACATTCTCAACCTTCTCAGCAATTTTAATGCATTGCACACTTTTCCCAAGAAATTCCTTGACAATGCTTTCCAACCATCTCAGCAATCTACAACACAATGAAACTTTCCTCAACAGTTCTATATTGCAATCCCCCCCCAACCTTCTCTATGTTCCATAGTTGTCTTTGATGTAATCAACATGTTACCTCAGCAGTTTTACATCACAACCAAGCTTCAATCAATTTCATCCTAGCAGTTTTATAGCACAATGCCCCTCCATCTTCCATAGTTCTCTTTAATGCAATGAAGACAATCTTACCCCATAAGTTCAACATGAAAATTTTAGTCTGCCATCAGGAGTGTGCCATGCTAGCTCCAACTGAATTGATGCTTTGTCACAGCTAAAGATATTTATATCTATCTAAATAACTTCTGTGTTAATTCTTTGCCACATATTTATATAGTTAAATATTTGCTTTGTGCTTCCCTATCTATTGAATGAACCCGGTTTTACAGCACTAGCAAGAAGTTAATTGTCAGACATGAGTTTTTCCCAGAGTTTCTGCTTCCTGCCAGTAGGCAAGAGACGATAATCCAGGTACATTCCTTTAGTCTGAAGAATGCCTGTACTTTCCTTATGAACTATACAGCTAAATTCTGATTCCTTCTTTGCAGAGCTTCAGGAGTAATATAGGAAAGAACACCACATTAGGCAGAGTTGGATGATATCCGAAATATTGGAAATAAGTAAATATTGAAACTTTTATAGCGATTTTTCGAGCGGCAAAGTCAAAACAAACAGACTTTAGTCATGAGCCAATGATCTGACCATATATGATTTATCCAAGCTTGAATGTAATGAAACTTTTTACTAGCCAGTCTGTATCATTTGTGTTATAATGGTGCCCTCAGTCATTTCAATACAAATTTTAAGTTCCAACTAACTGCTCTTGCAAGAAGTTGAACCTGTCTTCTACAGCTGTTAAGTTACCGCAAAGAGTATGAATCTACAAATTAACTATGTTGGAAACTTCAAAGTTTTCTAAATGTCAGACTATAGAGAGCCTGCATTTGGGGGTATGGCCTAATCAATGGTTGCTATCCACAATATTGGATACAATTCCTCACTAGAAGGTCAGTACTGCTATATAAAATCTTTTCCTTAATTAAAATTTTCTCCCTGACCGCAAACTGCTATTAAAATGGTCCTCCTTAATAAATTGTGGTACTGCTCTGCATAATTAGTTGCTCACCAGAAAAAGTCATTCAGCTCGCTGTGAAAAAGGGGTATTAAAATGTCAGTCACATTTCATCCCTTGTATGTATTATATGTTCCAGCTAACAATCACTGATTTCTAGAGTGGTTAACTTACAGAAATAATATGAATTTACTCATGGCAATACTCAAATTTTTTGGTTGCCTCACTGTGTGACAAAAAGTGCCTTAACTGAAGGATGAAGGCCTCAACAATGTTTCCTTACCACCTAAGTTAGAGACCAATACACCCTAACAGCTAATGCATTTTTTTAAAAGAAAGTCGATACAAGTCAGTGCAACATGTATTTTCTCAAATCTCTTAGAGATTTTAGTGGGTGATATGAAAGAAAATAGAATCTACAGATATATCAAAATATCCTTACTCCATTGATGAGTGGATTGAAAACCCTGAAGCTGGTCCTGATGGGCAATAAGCTATATAATGCTTTACTTCATTTAAGAGTAGATTCAATCTCCTGAGGCTACTCAATACACCAGAGATCAAATTGAAGTTGTTTAGCCATATACATGGTTCATTACTCTCATGTTGATCTATTCAATTTCACATTAACTTTTATTCTTCTCGAAGAAGTATATATATGTGTGTATATATATATATATATATTTCATTTTTCTTTTTTTTTTCACCTTTCCATTCCACCCTTTTTTCTGTTCCTTCTTTTTTCATTCCTTCAATCTCAACCTCCCCTCCACACCATCCCTAACTTTCTCCCATATTTCCTTTATTCATTTTTATCCCACCATCCCCCCCCCCCCTACCAATACATTTTCTAATTCAGACACAGACAAATGTAAAAAATGAAGCATTTCAATTTGTTTACTTCAAGAGATGATACTTAGACATGCACACACAATTTCTTTGCTATCAATTAGGGACCTGAGTAGGTAGTTCATATTAGAAGATGATTGTTTATGTACTAGTTATTGAGCCCAATTGTTATCTACTGAACTCAATTGTTAACTATTAAAATGATTACATTTACAAAACTGATTTGAATAGGAGGAAGCATACCCGCACAAAAAAATAGCAAATTGTCTAGCTACCATCAACACAGAAATATAGCTACCATCAACACAGAAAAAGAGCAAATTGTCTAGCTACCATCAACACGGAAAAAGAGAAAATTGTCTAGCTGCCATCAACATGGTCAAGCCAGGCGCATCTGACATAGTCAGGGTGCCTCTATGTTAGGGTGCCTGTGGACTAAGCATTCACTATGTGCCAGTGCAAGCAAACTCCTGGAGCCAGGCTAGGAACTCACAGGATGACTCACTAAGACTATAAGCTCGTGGGTGTGGGCACCCGAAGTCCCTCCTATATCCCTAGCTGATTGACAAGCAATGGCCAGTAAATTTGTAACCCCAGAAATTCCAGGTCCTCATTGCAGCTGGATGGACTGGTGTAGGAAGATGTTGAAAGAAAGGAAAGTTTTTCTGTCAGTTCTGGGTTTAAATTCACAACCCAGGGGTTGTTAGTCCAGAGAGAATAGTTACACAGCCACTACATATGTGCACACATACACACACACACTTTCAATTGGGTGATTGTTCATTGAAATTATTTCTTTAATCCCAGCTTGCATTATGTGCAAGATTAAGTATTTAATGGTCTATACTATTTTTTATGAGAGTATTCTCAATCATTTCAAATATTACAATTTTTGGTTCTAACTGACCACTCTAGTGAGAAGTAGAGTCTCTCTTGTACAGGCAGTAAGTAACCACAAATTGCATGAATTTACAAATTGGCTATGTTGGAAAATTTAGAGTAGCCTAGAAGTCAGACTATAGAGAGCCTGCATTTTCAGGTGTTGACTTACCAGCAGTTGCTATCCATGATGTGAATATAAATTTACTCAAAAAGATCAGTAGTGTCATGTAAAATATTTTATCCATTCAAAAAGTTGTTCCCCTGACTGCAAACTACTATTAAAAATTGTCCCCCTTCATAAATAGTAGTACCCCTCTGAGCAAGTAGTTGTTCACCAGAGAAAAATACTCAGCAAATATGGAGAATGGGGTATGGGAATATCGTTACCATTTCATACCTTCGATGCATTGTATTTTCCACATAATCATTTCTGACTTCTATGATGGTCAACTTATGGAAATACTATGAATTCATTCATCGCTATGTCAAAATGTTCAGAATTGTATCACTCTCTGCTGATAGAATGCCTTCACTAAAGGATAAAGGCCTGGATGGTGGTTGCTAACCTGTCAATTGAATATCAATCCACCCTAACAGCTAGATCATTGTTTCAATGAAGTGTAAAGTGTATTTTGTTAGGGGTTTCAGGGAGTGATATGAGGGAAAATAAACTCTACAGATGTTTCCAAAAATCAATAGGCCATTGATAAGTGCTTCAAAATTCCTGAGGCTTGTCCAGATGGGCAAGGAGCTACAATAATGCTTTTTTTCATTAATGATTGCATTGAAAACCTTGAGGCTAATCCACATTGTAAATGAACTATATGACACTCTAAAACATGATAATTCCTTTGAAAAGTACTCCTATTCCATACACCAGAGGGTAAGTTAAAGTGGCTTGGCTATATCTATTGTTTATTATGTTATGCTGATATATTCATTTTCACATAAACCTTTATTCTGGAAGAAATATATATATTTTTTCACTTTCCATTCTCTCCCCTTAACTTTTCTTGCAGTTTTTCATTCCTTCTACACCAACCACCTCCCCCTTTCCTACCTAATTTCCTTCATTCCATTCTTTCTCCTCAGTTCATTTTATAATTCTGACAAAGATCAGATGTTAAAAAACATGCATTTCAAAATTTGCAGATTAAATAGATTACACCCATACATGGACACAGACTATTTCTTAGTTACCTGTTGGTTAGGGACCTGAGTAAATCATTTATATTAGATGATGAATCAGTTGATTGTTCTCAAACCAGCATAACTATTGCAATTGTTTTGGCAGTATTGGTCATATATTTTTTTTAATCAAGTCAGTGGTTGTTCAACCAAAGGAACCTTTGTAGATGCACTTTTAATATTTATCCTATAGATAATCAAGCCACGTGTCCTAAGGATGAAAGTAAACTAACAAACAACACATGGACCCACCCGCTGTGTTGACATGCTGAATTATTGACAGATCCTCATCCTAAATGAATGCGTGAATACAGAAAAACTACAAATTTAAGAATTCTAGTGTTATGAACTGACCCATAGAGCAGAGAGTAAATTGAACAATAATGGGAAATAGGCACCAACTTTTCCTTACTATTTTTAAATGAAACCTATGTAAATGAAAGCAACGAGGACAGTTTCAGCAATTAGTCTGTGTTTTGGGCATTTCTTTAGCTTTATTATTTGTTATTTTTTTGTTGCTGAAAACGTAATACCGGCTGGACTTTAGCTTAGTAATCTAGAGAGCTGCTGACTTACCTTTAGTTCTTGCTTAAAATATATCAGTTCAGGCCTGTTCCTCACAGAAAAAAAAATTTTTTGGCTTTATAATCACTTTTTTTTAAATAAGATGCTTCTGTTTTGCACCTCACTGATTGAAAATGAATTTGTCCAAAAAAATATATCAATTTTAGCCACAAAACATTTTATTTGACCTTTTAGGAAATCATTTTATACTATGAACCATCTCTGGAAGATAAGGTTCTAAAGGTATCAGTCTTGTGCAGATCAGAACAGTGTAGCGGGGGATAGGTGTGAACAGACAAACTAAAAAACATCCAAACCTTAAAGTTTATATTTTATTAGAAGATGATCACTGGAGCTTCGCTTGCCATAAAGAAAGCACTACTTGAAAAATAATGGAGCTATTGCAGTTGTGCTTGAAATATTTATAATATATCTTACTAATCAAGCCACTGGTTGTTCAACAAAAAGGACCTTTGATGGCTGATGATAGCTACTTGTAGTAAAAATGTTCACCAAGTAAGAGCTTTCTTTGCATATTCAATTATTATGGTAATTTATTCAATGCCATCAGAATTGCCCACCCAATATATAGGTTGCTATGCAAACAAAATTGTTGGAATTAGAATAAGGAATTCAAGTAGCTATTGAGTCCCAAAGGCAAAGAAGGCATCAACTTAAGTGTTAGCCAATAATGACCAAGAAATGCAGTTGAATATGAATTGTGATACTCCTGCATATAGAGTGCGGGTGGTGCTGTCAAAAACTTGTTCTAAGAGGTGAAAGAATTGCTTATGCTACCAGATCTCCACAGAAAAAAGTTTGCCCAAATTGAGAAAGTCAGTTTGCCTTTGATAGTTGGTGTCTAAAAATTTCATAAATATGTGTATGGCAGAGGTTTTACCTTGATTTTTTTTTTTTTTTTTTTTTTTTGGTTTAGGAGAAGAATGGGTGTCTGCTATTTTATCAATGAAATTGTTTGACATATTAGCTTCTCATGTTTTCCTGAAGCAAATTTTTGTTATCCTATTCATCTTTTTTCTTGAGCATGCCACCCATAAAAAATATATATATATAAATATATAAATTAGCAAACCACTCAATAGCCTTAACAATTATAGGTCTTTGTGCACCTGTGGGTGTGTATGTGTGTGTATGTGTGTGTCTGTGTGCGTGCCCATGTGTATGCGTGTATGCATGTGTGTGCATGCATTTGTGTGTGCATATGTGTGTATGAGTATGTGCGTATGTGTGTTTTCATGCATGTGCATGCATGTGTGTATGTGTTGTGTGTGTGCGCACATATACATGTACATTGGTATGTGTGTATTTGTGTGTATGTGTTATGTATATGCACGCATATGTGTGGGTGTGTGTGTGTTGTGTATGTGTGCACGCATATGTGTGTGTTTGTATGTATGTGTGTGCATTTGTGTTGTATGTGTGTGATCACATATGTGTATGGGTATGTGTTTGTGGGTGTGTCTCTGTGTGTGTCTGTGTGTGTTCACATGCATATGTGTGTGTTGGTATGTGTGTGTCTGTGCATGTGTGTTGGTGTGTGTGTGTTGGTGTGTGTGTGTTGGTGTGTGTGTGTTGGTGTGTGTGTGTTGGTGTGTGTGCATGTGCATATATATGTGTGTGTGGCAGAATGGCTAAATAATTATGCTCTTGGACTAACAATCCCAGGGTTGTGAGTTCAAAACCAGCACTGATAAGAAAACCCTTCTGTCCTTGAATCACTTCTTTTCACACCAGTCTACCCAGCTGTGATGGGAACCTGGAATTTTCTGGGGTTCAAATTCACTGGCCATTGCTTGTCATTCAGCAAAGGATCCAGGTGGGACTTCAAGTGCTCACATCCATAAGCTGAGATTCTTGGTGAGTCCTCCTGCCAGTTCCTAGACCGGCTCCATGAGTTTGTTTGCACTGGTTCATAGTGCATGCTTAATGCACAGGCATCCTGACTATGTCAGGTGTGCATGACCATCTAATGGCAGCTACAGAATTTTCTTTTTTGCTTTGCTTTGCTTTGCTTTGCTTTGCTTTACTCTGCTCTGCTCTGCTCTGCTCTGCTCTGCTCTGCTCTGCTCTGCTCCGCTCTGCTCTGCTCTGCTCTGCTCTGCTCTGTTCTGCTCTGCTCTGGTCTGCTCTGCTATGCTCTGCTCTGCTCTACTCTGCTCTGCACTGCTCTGCTCTGCTCTGCTCTGCTCTGCTCTGTTCTGCTTTGCTGTATGTGTGTGTGGGTTTAATGTGTGTGTATTGTGTGTGTATGTTTGCGTGGTGTATGCATATGTGTGTGGTCATGTGTGTGTGTGTACATATGTTGGGGTGCATGTGCTCACCTCCAGTATACACTGATGTAGGTTCCAATAACAGTACAGAGACAAGTAGAAATAGCAAGGGAATTTAAATTTACTACACTGCATGGTTGCCACACTGCTATAAATTTGAACAGAAATAAGAATAATCAGCAATAAGTGGTTAAAAGAAATATGACAAACAAATCAGTTGCTATGACAAACTAGACCAAGGTTCTACTCAGGTTAAAAAAAGTTCATACATTTGAACACCTATTTGTGTTCAGCGGCAATGACTACGAATACAGGGTATGAATGAGCTATGTTATCATTCAGATGTCCCCATCTTAGGGAGTGGCATCCAACTTGGCCTTTGCTTTCTCAAACTTCTCTTTAATGACATTGAAGTTAGATGATGAATTAAAATGAAAGATAATATCATACATGTGTCATATTATGAGTATTTTTTTTTCTGAGGAGCCAGCCCTCATTGTTTCACTACATTTCATCATATTATCTGCCAACCGCCCTCCTCCTCCCCCTGCTCCTGACAGATATAATGAGTGTAATGAAGTGTAATCATGATAGAACATTAACATCTAAAATTCAATAACAGTAC
Organism: Lycopodina hypogea; assembly: GCA_963969325.1. Lineage (NCBI taxonomy): Eukaryota > Metazoa > Porifera > Demospongiae > Poecilosclerida > Cladorhizidae > Lycopodina > Lycopodina hypogea. The sequence continues at coordinate 12,651,531 of OZ017780.1, read as the reverse complement.
CATATTGGGCAAGGTTATACATACTATAAAGTGCAAATAGTCTGTCTGTTCGTGTATTTGCGATTCGTGCTTGAAAGGTTGAAGTTAGACCCACTAATCCAATATATTTAAAATCAGTGTCACCAGTGGACATCATGAAAATGTCTAAATGACCATAACCCTGTCTGTCTTAAAAAAAATCCAAAGATGGTACTTTTGCATGAAAGAAGAATAAAGTTATGCACACAAACTCATATATATATATATATATATTTATTTATTCTAATCAGTGTCACCAGGGAATGTCATAACATATCTATTATTTCTGTATTTTAAAATTCCACAAATGATAGTTTTGCCAAAAAAAAAAAAGAAGAAAGAATGGAGCTAGACCCAGAAACCGATATATTTTAAATCAATGTAGCTAGGTGGAAGCTTTGACTATAAGGCCACCACTCATTTCTATATTAAAAATGTCAAAAAAAAGGTACTTTTGTGAGAAAAATTAATGTAGCTACAAGCCTAATGCTTTGACATGGAGACGCAAATTGACTCTGCAAACAACATGGGGTTGTCCCATCTGACTACACCTCTTACTCTGTGTGTGAGGTTAAAATGTCAAAAAATGTATTACTAAAAAGAGCACTTTAAACTAATCACTTGTTACCTTTTGAATTAAAAGTCTACAATGTGTCTTCAAAGATGATACCTTTGTGATTACAGTCTACCAAAGGTGTGCCAAAAATCAGCCTGTAAGGTGGGTTATTCTCATATCAATAGATTATATTTATTTATCACATTGAACATTTGGTATACCAAAAAAATAATAAAACCAAAAACAAAGCAAACAGAAAAAAAAACAAACAATGATTAGAGAAAAATGAGAAAATAAATGGTACAATTTCTTGAGGATGGATGGTATGTTTCATTGAATGCTGCTCCTTTTGTATCATTCCAACTATATGCATTAATTCAATTCAAAATTTCTTGCTACTAATTTCCTAATAATTAGAGGAAAGAAACCAGGACTATCGCACTTGCTAAGAAATGGGGAAATACAAAAGAAGGCAATTATTTTTCATTGTAAGGATTCAGTTGGTTTGACTAGTTTCTTGAATTATAACAGGTAGAACAAAGATAATTAAGCCTTTGAGTGTTCTCGATTGACTAATTCTGGAGATAAGCCCTGTGAGCTGTTTAGCAAGTTCATGAGATAAGACAGAATTTCTTAGCAAGCCAACATTGAGCATGGCTTTACATATTCATGTGATCCATAGAGTTATGGGCAGATACATGCCAAGACTTGACTGACAAGAATATTCATAAAGGAAATATCAAGAATTAATTACTCTACTATATTAAGTGTCTTATTTTTACAACAGCAACTACTAGCTAGTTGCATTGAAAAGATTATGTGACACTCAGCTTTTTTTCCACTAAAATCAGGCTAGAAACTGATAGGAGGTCTGAGGGAAGTAGCTCTACTATTGGTAGGAATACAGCACAAATTGCAGCTTAGGAAAAGTAATCATTTAGTCAGAGTTAGAAGTCAAAACTCGTAATCACTCCTAAAAAGATAAATATTTTTTAATACTTTATTAGTTTCCAATTAAAGGGGATGACCAAATGGAGTGAGATTTGGAAAAAAATTGTAAACAAAATTTGTACACAATTTTGTATATCCAAATAATAAAAAAAAAGGGGGGGGGGGAAAGCATCTAAACAGTAGCTCACCATATAGGAAATCCCTCAGGAAGCCAAAAAATTGGCACGGCCCTTCTCCTTCACTTTCTGACTAAGCACTCCTGGTTTAATTTCCATGGCATGCTTTTTTCTCCTTCAAAAGTTGCTAAATATACTTCTTGTGGTGTAAATTGGAATGTTTCTATCCATACCCTGCCCATTACTTGTGGGTGGTGGGAGGTTAGAAATTTCATGGGAAAATTTTGGCATTTCCTTTGGAGGAACCTACTACCTTTCAAATTGGGATAAATTTATATGTCCAGTCTCTCAAATTATCCTGTTTGAATACTAAATCACAAATTCTATCTCACCTCTCCTTAAAATGCTGTTAATTGAGTTACTAATTTATCTTTAATGCTCCACAGTGCTTATTGCGTGCTTAGATTCATGGACACAAGAAATTGTTTGTAATAGTAATGTGCATGGGTGTGTCTGTCTGTGTGTGTCTTTGTGTGTGTGTGTGTGTGTGTGTGTGTGTGTGTGTGTGTGTGTGTGTGTGTGTGTGCGTGTGTGTGTGTGTGTGTGTACCAACTAGTCAAGTACCTCATTTGTTATAAACATTTGGGGCTAGTCTTGACAAGCAGCTGTCTATAATAGTGTGGAGTAGTCCAGATTTTGATAGCAGTTCACTTTCTTTGGTGTTGCGAACCAAAGTTAAGAAAGTTCAGCACAAGAGAATGGTATGGAAGGTCCTAGAGAAGTATGGTGTGCCAGAAAAAATGTTGAATGTTGTGAAGTCTTTCCATGAGGGGATGCATGCTGAGGTTAGAGTGGGTTCGACTGTAACTGATAGGTTTGAGGTCCGGAATGGCTTACGGCAGGGATGTACCCTGGCACCCACATTATTTAATATCTATTTTAGTGCTATGGTGGCTGATTGGCGCAATAGGAGTAGTGGTGCAGGAGTGAGTGTGTTATATAAGCATGGTAGGAAGTTGGTTGGGGACCGCACAGCTAAGTCTATATTCAGTGAGATGAGAGTAACTGAGTCCCAGTTTGCTGATGATGTGGCATTGTATGCAACCTCTCGGGAGAGTTTTGAGTCAGTAGCAGCAGAGTTTGTGAAAGTGGCAAGTGAATGGGGGCTGACTGTGAGTACTGAGAAGACAAAAGGGATGGTTATTGGTGAGGGATTGAATGAGAGTGATGTCAGACCAGTGCAGGTGGAGGGTGGCTCTGTGGATGTAGTCCAGGACTTCACATACTTGGGTGCTAACATCTCAAGAGATGGGGAGATCACTAGTGAGGTGACTAGAAGAATTGCTAGAGCAGCTAGAGCATTTGGATGTTTGAGGGTGCCAGTATTTAAGAACAAAGACCTCTCATTGGCCACAAAGAGAGCAGTGTATAGGGCAGTTGTTCTAGCTGTATTACTGTATGGATCTGAAACTTGGACAATGAAGGCTGTGCATACAAGACATTTGAATTCTTTTCATAACCGTTGTATTTGGACAATCCTTGGTGTGACGAGGTACCAACAATGGAATGAAAGATTAACATCTCAAAGCCTATCACATAGGTTTGGCTTGCAGCACTCCATCTCTGATATTATTCTGGAGCAGCTTTTAAGATGGCTGGGTCATGTGGGTCGCATGGATGAAGAAAGGCTTCCAAATAGATTGTTGTTTGGGGAGCTTAACATGAAGAGACCATGCCACGGGTCAAAAAAGAGGTGGAGGGATGTTCTGAAAGTGGATTTGCAGGCAATTGGTGTGTATGATAGATGGTATGAGTTGTGCCAGGACAGGAAGGGGTGGTTTCATCTGTATTTAGATGGTGTAGAGAAAATTTCAACATCCAGGCGATGGAACACCTGTTCAGCTAACAAGCAATCTGAATTAAGAACACTTAGTTGTGCCTGTGGAAGAAAATTTCAAAGACAAGGAAATCTGACCAGACACCAACATTTCTGTGTGATGCCATCATAAGCTAAGTTTATTGCCATTGGTCCTGGATTCATCCAGGACACTGCCATCATGGTACTTCGTACCATGGGCAGCTTCTAAGTTCTAAGTGTGTGTGTGTGTGTGTGTGTGTGTGTGTGTGTGTGGCAGAGTGGCTGAGTAGTATGTTCTTGGACTGATAATTCCAGAATTGTAAATTCAACCCAGCACTGACAGGAAAACTTTCCTGTCCTTGAACATCTTTTCCCACACCAGTCCACCCAGCTGTGATGGGGACCTGGACTTATCTAGGGTGCAAATTCACTGGCCATTTCTTGTCAATCAGCTAAGCATCCAGGAGGGACTTCAGGTGCCCACACCCATAAGCTGAGTGCATTGGTTCTCATTTCATCTTCTGTTTTTTTTCTTCAAATTCCAATTCTTTTCCAAGTATTTCTTGCCATCTATCTTTTTTCTTGCATCTTATCTCCTTCTATATATTTTTTTCATCTCTCTCTTTTTTCTTTCTATCATATTTTGATTCAATCCTTTTTTCCTTCCTTCTTCCCCCCTCCAATCCAAATGCCATTTTTGTCAGGATACTCCTATCATATCACTCAGTTAGTCTTTCAATTTGTGATTTGTTTGTTTGCATGTATGTTACTTAGATAATGCTTATTTCTCCCTCAAACAGAGCAGAATAAATTTTTATACCCAAAAAAAAAAATGAAAAAATGTGAAGGAATTTTAAAAGCATAATGTTACCAAGCTGAAGGTTGTTAGTACAATTCCCCCACCACTACCATCAAATCTTTATTTTCTTTTCACTTTTTCCCCTTTCTCTTTCTATTTTTTTAACTTTTTTTCTTCTCTTCCTTTTATTGTTTTTCCTTCTATCTACTTTTCTTCTATCTTTTTTTTTTTTTTCTATTCTGCATTTCCCATTCTATCCTATTTTTATTCTATCTTTACTTTTTTTCAATTTCTTTCCATCATCTTTCTTCCTTTGTATACTGTTGTTATTCACTCAGTTCATTATCAATAATGGTCTGAAGACTGGCAGTATATCATTCCATTCATCCCATAGAGTCAATTTGTTAGTTTTCTTGTTTGTCAGGTAACTCCAGCCAGACAATTTGGCTTAAAGAGCTCAAATTTTCAGGGTTGATGGGAGTAACTCTGGGGTGGTTAAAAGAAAGTTTGATTAAGATTGGAATAAAACCCCGCCTGTGTGTCTTTCTTTTTTTTTTACAAAATTTCAACCTCATCCTCATTTCTTCCCATATTTCCTTCCTATATTTTTTCTTCTCCTTACTTCACCCCAACTGCTTTACCCCAATTTATATCAATTTTCTCCCCTTGCAATACCTCATGAAAATGACTTCAAGTTGTTCATTTTTTTTAAAATCTTTGGACAGTTTTCTTTCTTTCATTTTTCATTAGAGTCAATAATTTAATTGTATTGTGTTACCTAATTAGCGTCCATTAATGGTATTATATTTCATTAATTATAGAAATTAGTCTCAATGTCTATATTGTTTGTGTATATAGCTATGTGTGATTATTGCTCACGGTTGTCATATCACTCTGTTCATCATTATCACTTGGCTGAAGACTGGCTGCATATTTAGAAGAGCCACTTTGAAGCTTTCTAATTCAGCAAAATCATTAAAAAGAAGTTTATCTAAAAAAATTAAACCTATCAACTGATAACCTGTCAACTGAAAACTAGTCAACTGAAGACCTGGTAACTCAAAACTGAAAAGCACTCAACAGGCAACTGGGGGTTCTATTCAAAGTTGAATGCCAACATGCAAACAATCATGTATAGCCACTTGCAGATCGACTTCTACAGTATAATGTTCCCTCTTATTTGATGTGCTACTTACATGCTCACTTTCACTATTAAGCTTAACTCTGAGTGAGAACATCATGCCACTAGAATGTAAAGTTCTCAAGCTGGTATACTTAGCCACAATGGGAGTGGTTGGCAATAGCCCATGAATAGAGAATATTTTGATGCAAGGTTTCAATTAATATTTGAACAGGGTATTTTATAGAGCATCTTGTGACTATTTTTTAATTCTTCTTTTCAGCATCCCCGTGTGGAAAATCCTGGATCCTGCCACCTTAATAGATTATGCATGGATATTATGCCTTTATATTTAATCTCAACAATCATATATCTATTGAGTTCACCCACCCTAATTATAAATCATGTAAAGTACAAATATATTTTGGTACAATATTTATTTATGCCATATTGCTCGATGGCAACATTTGGTGATCATCACTGGTTAAGTTGATTCCATAAGTCCATCACAATAGTTTAATTTTGTTCATGAAATTGTTGTGGAGAATGTCAACATTCTTGGTTCATTTTTTAAATATTTTTATGCTCTGCAGACGTAAGTATGCCATCTCCTTTATCTCTGGTATGTTTTTATCAGTTGCAAGTTAGACTAGTGGACCTCCAGCAGGCTTAGTTAAAAATGAACTTTGTAAGGTTGCCGATCAGCAGACATACAGGTGTCTGTGTGTGCTACAGATGTCCTTTTACAAAATGTCGAAAATATGATGGCAGCAGTGATGACAAAATTTGGAACTAAACTTAAAAAAAAAAAATTTTGTCAAAAAATAATACTCTTGGGAATATTCAGGCAATATTTTATAAAATATGGCCGCACACCTAGGAGGAGTTTCAGGGGGAAATGTACACATGCATCAGTGTCATATGATTAGGAGTTCCATTAAATCAATAGACACTTAACACAAAGAGTTTAAATAAGCCTGGTTTCTACTCCTACACTGGCATGAATTTTTACATCCAAATATCTGAACAATAGATACAATAAATGCTAATGTTAGATAATTGTGGTTTCAGATAAGCACAACATCTAGGAAAAAGACTTCAATTTGAAATGGCTGGATGAAAGCACATTCTGATTCTCCTACAACAATACTTCAGCCATTTCTATTTCTGGAGGAAACATGATAAACAATTTGTAAACTGTAGGGTACACAAAATTCAACATGTGGAGCACATGTACACCACAATGGACTAAATTTTGTAGTACAAGAAATCTCTGGTGCTAATCTGGGTGTCGAAATAGTGTAAAACAGCAGAGTTTAAGGCATCTCTTTACACCAGCATGTATGTATTCTTTTCTTCTCCTTAAATACCCTCCCCTTCCATTTTCATGTGTAGCTCTTTAGGGGGTTGAGAGGTATCTCTAAAAAAAATTTTTCTTCATAAGTAATGCTCAAATAATGGAGTGTTCCATATCATGAGCAGACATTTACCATCTATTCTTAAAGACAAAAACTAAGACTCCACCTGCATACTTGTCCAAATGAATGTGTTTAAATTTTACATGTTTGGAGTCATATTAGACAGTAGCATAAAGAATTAAACAAGTGTTCTTTGAGAGCACCCAATTCCATCGACTTCTATAGTGACATGTGCATGTGTTTAACAAATGGCAAGTATAATATGTCAGGATGTTAGCATACCTTCCACTGTAGTGATCATCTGCTTCAAATTTGTGATCTCTCCAATTGCTTCTTCTAGGTTGGTCTCATTTTTCTTCGTTTCCTCAAAAATAGATTCCTTCATATTTTTTATCTTTTCCAGATTTGACTTAAGCACAGCCGTGTATTGTATCAGAGCATCCCTTTTCTGCTCTTGCTGCAAAAAAAAAATTAAATAATAATAAAATGGTATTAACAATAATTAATAATTTAAAATACCACTGACACATGGATATTATTTTCAAGCATATCTTTCTTTTTTTATGTTAAATCTTGAGAGAACAAAACTAGTTAATCACAGAGCTCAGAAAATATGTTGTCTCTCTTAAGTTTAACCATTAAAGTCTTATCGACTACATCACACTATTTTTGAAGTAAAAATTTTCACAACTTTAAGATGTCTGGATCTATGGTATAGAATTATCAAAATGGAATCATTGGACAGGAATTAGTGTACTTGAAGAGCAAAAAAAAATTATTTAACATAATTTTCACTTGTTGGCTCATATTTCTCGACAAGATGTACTGCAAAAATGGTAATATCCTACCAACACTTTAACCAAGTTATCACAATAAGAAGACCCCCAATGCTATAGCAACAGCCAAACACAGACTTTTGCTGATTATCAAATATGCTCTGGTGTATTATAGTAATTGGGGATGATTGCGACTAGTCCATGGAAATTGTTTGGCATGTGTGGAGGAAAGTCATTGAATTATGTATTTGTAATTAGGGTGTGTCTGCCAATGGCTAAGATTGCTTCTTCACAGAATGTTACACCTAAACCATAGCTCTATAGATATCAGAAGCATCTGGAAGATGGGGTCACAAAGTTAGTTCCTAAGTAATAGGCAGAACACTAATGTATCATTATAGAATGCATATATTGCATAAAAGCACCAAAGCATTTTTAACTTTCAACATCACTAATGAATTGTTATCTGTGAACTTTAGCAATAACTTTTTTTTTTCCACCCCACCCCCCCCCCCCCCCCCCCCCCCACCCCACACCACCCTCCTCCCTCTATGGTTAAGTTAAAACATCAAATCATGAGTGAGCACATTTTTGGCTCAAAATTTCTGCTCTTGTTTTGCAAGCCGTTCCATGCTACAATGCTTAAATCAGTTCTTTCTGAGTATATACATGTGTTTTAGGGTGGCACTCGCTGAGTAGCCTGGGAAGAAACCAAGTATTTCCATTGGTGGATGGTAAACACACTACAGAAGTGTGATATTTGATGCTTCATAATCACAAAACTTGTTAAATACCTGTACCTTTCACACACTTATAATATTTAATAAAATGAGTATTCAAATTTGAACAAGTTGGGGTTATGCCTCCACTTGTAAAGTTAGGGATCTAGAGCATCATGAACACACACCTTCTGCTGCCCTGCTAGTACAGTATATCAATAACATATGCCATTCTTTGTATATGTCATGTCACGAGCATGAAATACTAACGAAGGCTGGGAATTCATCAACATTAGTATGTGTATATATATATGTCATGACTGTATGTATCAAATATAAGAGTCCACTGCTAAACATTCATCAGATCTATGTGTACATATTAATTGAACTAGGTTTGTTGCTTACTTACCTAACCAGAACTATAGAATTATGAATTACTTTTTAGATATAATTGTGGCACATGTTTACATTTACTGGTATTGATTTTCTGAGTGGTGGTGTCTAATGATTTTAGAACTCACCTGGGTTACTATTTGTGTGAGCAGATTGCACAGCATGAATGAAAAGTTGACTTCAACAAAGTCACCTGTTAACTAAGCTAAACTGAGCTATGTATGTTTCTCTTGGATGAAACTATTTCAGCATGTAATTAGTGTCCAATTGAATTTAACCAAGTCATAATAATTTGGTGTGATCAGTTTAAATGTGTAACTTATATTGTATCATTGTGGTTACTAATGCAGGATGGAAGTTTACTTAAACATTTAAAATCCAGGTTTTTGGGTCTCTTTTGGCATTGTTACATTTAACAAGTTAATTCATGGGGCAAATTGTACCTGCATGTAAAATTTTAAGTCTCTAGGTCCAACTGTTTGGCAGGCCATTAGCCTCATATATAAGCACAAGTATTGATAGAGAGTAAGTTATATATAGTAGCATAAAACCCACCCTATGGGTTGTTTTTTGGTCCATCTATTTTTAGCTGTAGTCACATAAGTGCCTGCTCTAATGACATGTATTGTAGACTTTTGGAACAAAGGCAAACACATGATTAGATGAAAGCATATTTTTAGAAGTATGATTTTGTAATTTTAGGCTTTACACACAAAAAGACATGCTTATGCTGTTCCAATGGTGGCACCGATGGGACCCACCACATGCTATTTGGAGGGTTAAGTTGCATCTGCATGCCCAAATTTTAGGCCAGATGAGACCCACCCAATGTTATTCACGGAGTCAAGTAGTGCCTGCATGCCAAAGTTTTAGGCCTGTAGCTCCATTCCTTTTTCCTGTATAATATCATTTTTGGAACTTTTTTAATGGAGAGTAGAATATGGCCATATTGATATGCTTATGAGGTCCACCCTTTGACATTGATTCTAAATACATATAAGTTTGTGGGTCTAGTTCAATTTTTTTTCTTATACTAAAGTATTATTTTTGGCATTTCTTGAATACAGAAAGGGGTATGGTAATATATGCTTATGGTATTCCAATGGCTACACTAATGGGATCTACCACATGATATTTGGAGGGTTAAAATGTATTTGCATACAAGGCCTGTAGCTCAATTCATTTATTTGGAAAAAATATCATTTTGGCTTTTTTTTAATACATAAAGGGTGTGTCCACATTGACATTATCATGAAATTTCGTCGTGACACTGATTCTAAATATATATGGCTTGGTGGGTCTAACTTTTACCGTTCAAGCATGAACCGAGGTTACATAGACAGATAGGCGAGCAGACAGACTATTCACACTTAATAATATAGGCATAGATTGTAAACATGTGTAAAAGTACAGATATTTAGCACATTTTGTGATTATGAAGTGCCACATACCACATTTCTCTGTTGAGTTCACAAATCATTACTGTACATACCTGATCTCCACCTATGCAACTTAGCAAGCCATCCTTGCATTCATGCTTTGATCAGAATAAGAAATGACATTATATACTAGCATCATGAGCCACATCCCACTTTTTTTCCATCTTTACAGAACCGCAATTTTTTGGGTTTTTAAAATGTGATTTGACGGAAAACATAAATTTTTGGGTTAGTATCTTACTACATAAAAATAACATACACAAAAATACACACACAGCAAACATGCACATTAAATGAATAACACACATTTCAAAAAACAAACACAAGAATATCACAAACAGGCAGCTCAAGCAACACAAGTGACAAGTGCACACATAATACACACAAGTACCTCATAATAACACACACATGTCATGAATGCACGTATGCATGCAGAAATAAGCACAAGAAAACACAAATTAAGTACTAATAAATACCAGCCTGAGCCAACACACAAAGGAATGTAAGATGAAAAATACACACACACACATCCCCAAATAGTGGGTGATTTTATAACCAATGGTGCATTTATGCCTGCTGGTCTCTCACTGGAGGTCACAGTCTAAAATTATTGATATTTTCTGACTATTTTTCAACACAAATAAATCAACTTCAAGCCTGTATGTGCCAACTTTCTTGATTTTAATGGGACAACCCCACAAATTTAGACTCCTGTCCCGCCACTGTCTCGACATTTGACTTCCACTATACAAGCTATGGTTAAAGTGCAATTACAACATCATTGTTCCATGTTCTCTGATTCAAAATTTATTAATGCATCCATTTATATTAAATATTCTATATTATTTCTGTTACGTCAATTTAAAGGCTTTCTTATGTTATGTCATGGTGATACAGTAAAATCTAAGTTTCCATGACAATGTTTAGCTTAATGGTAAATATTCAGCTACAAAAATTAGTCTGTTAGGAAGAAAGGTAAAGCCTTGCATATCCTGTTTCAGCAGTCAATGATGCTGTATGAATCATATGACTCACCCCAATTGGTTAAAGCAGTTGGAACAGATTTTCCCTCAAATTCATGAACAATGTGCATGTGCATGTTAGCATAGACTAAGTAAGCTAGTTATGTCAATTTAGTTACATTTGGGTGTAACATTGAACTGAAAAAACACCTTATTACTCCAGATTAACTAATAAGAACAGCATAAGCAACTAAGTGCAATAGGTAGAAAGGAAAAAAAAAATATCATTCACAACATAGACTAATCCCACCAACTTCATACAACAGCCATTTATTGGTGATAGCACCTTCATTTCCTGACTGGTTTTTGAATTACCGTATGCATTCCTTTTGTTTGATCAATTAAACTTAGATAAGAAGGAAATCTCTTTAGAATAACTTTAACAGATTCCACCAAATGCTTTCCTATTCAAAGAAGTAAAATACACTTATTCCAAGAAAAATATGTTTTATTGTTGTATATTCACATTTACAACTCCAGCGATTTAGTTCAAGGTATGATGGATATAGTAGTCTTTACTATTGTAGTGTTCAAAGAATGCATACTAAAGCTTACAGTTGAAGTATTCCTATTTTCCAGAACCATGAAAATATATAGAAGAATCCAAATGAACAACATTTTTTGGACCATATCACCAACATAGTCATACTTCACTTACCTTAAATCATAAATAATTGTGTCAGTTGGTTAATAACAAGAAGCCTACATTATATATCTGTATGTATAAAGCAACTCGCAGCATCATGTTCAGCTTGAAGAAGTTCTTTGACACGTTTGGCCTCTTTTATACGTTCCTCAGACTTCCTCTTTGCTTCTATCAGCAGATAGGCCTCATTCCACATATCTTCCATTTCAGCAAAAGATCAGACAAATTGTAGAAATGCTTGATTATTGATGGGTGATAGTTCCTACAAAGTACTGAGTTCGTAGAATTTGGATTATTTCATGAAATAATTCTTCTTTTTTTTTTTTTTTTACTATCTCCCAAAAAAAACATTAAGTATAGTAATAAAAATAACTTCCTGAAAGCCACCACGCATCAAATTTCATACATATTCTCCATTATTTACAATTTCCTAGTTGAAAAGAATTAAATTAAATGAGATGGAAAGGTAGGATCTCATTTCACTCCTCAATTTTTTAAAATTGACTTGAATTAATAGCTAGCTCCTTAACGGTACTCAGTTGTTTGTAAATAAACAAAATAGCATACATCCTGCCTTGGAGGATCTCATTGTTCACAAACCAAATCTTGTTTGTACACTGGGACCAAAACTCTCTCAAGAAAAGAAAACCAAAAAAAAAAAAAAAATGATAGCCCTGAAGACTAAACCAAACTGTGACCACCAGCAATATCAGTCAATCTATACTCCCTGTACTAGCTAATTCATGGTGCAACTGATTTTGCAATATAGATTGCTGGAATTCTTAAAACCTGAGTCATGAGGAAAAAATACACTCCACCACCCTCTATAGAGCTAAGAACACAAGCACATTTCCTTGTTTACAAAGCTATAGAGTTAAACTCACAGATCTTATACATCCATATATTTGTATATACAACAATGAGCTATATTACTTAAGAGGTCCCTGATGGTTATCTAGAAACCCGTATTAGACAAGCTCTATATGTACATACTTACGGAATATTATTGTCTTACTTACCCTGACCAAGACGTGTGGGGCTGCTCCTGGAACAGAACGGTCACTACAGTTTACGGTCCTGCTAGGATTATGAGGCTAGGATTATGAGCGTAAGCGCCTAAGCAAGCGCAAATATGTATGGCCTCAACCTCAAAATTGCCTAAAGGGTTTGGTGGGTGGGATGAATTTGTATTTGTTGCTCAACAGACAATTTATAGAAATAATCGATAGTTGATAAATTGAGGGAGTGATGGAGTGGCTCATAAATATTTAAAAATCAAATTATAAGGTTTTGTGGCATGTGTGTTCTGTTCAGAAATAACCACTGAGTTTTAAGACACTGAATCTGTGGGTGGATAGACCTTACTAAAATTAATTAGGAATTACAAACAATTAACTGTAAACAACCTGGTCAACACCATAGTTCCATTGCATCCTTGCCTACCCTTAGCTAATCCCAGATACCTTTTCTCTGAACAACTACAGGCCAGAGAATGGTGGTGTTTGGCCCTATATTAATTGTATCTTCTGCTAGACATAAATTTAGTACTGTAGAGGACACCTGACCAAAAGAGTCAGGTTAATTATTTATGAAGTTCAAAGTTTTCCATCAGGTGTTATGGATAAGATATCAATGATAAGACAAAGTCATTTAGAAATCTAAGAATGTCCATCATGGCAAATCTAGCTATCAGTAACATTAATGTACTTAAATCTTTAAATTAACAATTCAATTGTGCATAATTGCTTTGCTAATGCTAGGAGGAACAGGAAGTTAAGATGTGAAAACTTAATGGTTAGGTCACTAGAAATTATGGAGATTCCTGGTAAGAAAAAGTCATCTCCCTTTTCCTTTACTGTCATGATAATACCTCAGTTACATGAGGCATCAGTTTTAGTTTTAAATCTTTGACCAGTACAGAGTTTTGCTGGTTCAAAGTTACATAGCAAAATTATTGGTGAACCTCCATTCAACACCAAGTGGTGAGTACGAATACCAGATAGCTGAAGGGAGTAGAGGAATTTTAATGGTAAGTTGACAATCTGATTAGGGTTTGGAATTATGTCAACAGACTCGTATCTCTTGACAGGGAATGTCTAAGCTTCATTGCTTTGACCATGTTAAAGTAACATTCTTTGGAGTTAAATGGCCACCTGGTAAACACACTCATGGTATCTCTTTTTATAAATCACTCCAACGATTCCAAGAAGATTATGTAGTGTGTCAGTCTGTTTGGTATCAAGATGAGGAGATAGGCATCACTGCCAGTCCACGATGTAGCCACATGACTGTCCATGTGCAAAACAGGGCTCAAATATGACAACCTCAATTGCACTAAACATTTTCCTCTGGTCTTAGTTTGTTCATTGGCTATGATGATTGCTATATCTACTGCCGATACTGCATTGTAGCACTGTTAATTCAGACATATTAGCACATTCCCTCCCCAATGGCTATATTCCACTCGTCTGGATTACCTTTCTCATACAATGTCTCTGGCTATTTTGAACTTACTGATATAGTGGTTGAACCAATGAAACTACTTTGCCTATCCATCTAGGATTCCTTGGTTGAAGTGGCCTCCATTTCTGGCATAATTCTTCTTAGTAATTGAGTCCATGAATTAGACGTACAGAAATCTGGTCTATTCCTGTGCTGCTAGTAGCAGAGTGCCAATGAGGTGAAACACTTGTCCTTGAACTCTGAAATTGAGGTTCCACCTGTAGAGTGATGCATGCTTGTGTATGAACTAGGCATTGCAAAGCTACCTGAAAGTCAGGAAATAGTTCCAGCATGGCTTTACTATTACAGCAAGACACACCGTATGTCTCACTCACGTACTTTTGGCACTGTACTTCAAGTGGAAGTCCACTGAGTCAATAGTGGCTTGTGCAGTATCATCAGAAGGGTCTTAAGTAAATGCTAGCTGATGCAGGTTCCACTGATCCAATGCTGATGCTGCAGCATGTGCCTGTTGATCCTCCTTTAACTTCATGCCCTAGTGGTGGAGATCATCTGCACCATGGCAGTGGCTGTTGCTATTTGGTACTTTCGTTTTCCCCGTGACCATGTTTCAGGATTTTCCTGCTCTCTGATCACATAATGTCCTGCACTGTAGATCTGTTGTCATATATATATTGCAGCTTCTGCCTCAAAATCCCGAGAAATTCTTGTTCACCATGCTTGCATGAACTCTTAGCCTGGTGAGAAGCATTTCCTGCACCCATATTTGGGTTTGCCTAATGCATCTGCTGAAAGTGAGAAAAATAGAAGTTATAAGTAAATATGGACATAAGGAGCGTATATAGATGCACCAAATAGGCAAAGTTGAATGCAAGAACGGTATATGCACTTCAACCAGAGGCTCTATGTGGATATTGCGATGTAAACTTTTCAGTTAAGTTAGGTTTTCTTAGTTTGGTTAGGTTAGGTTCAGCTAGATAATACCTAGGTTAGTTTAGGAACACCAGGCTACACTGCATGTCAGTCTTATAAAAATCTACCTTGAGTTTATATATGACAGTCATACAGATATTTGAGTTTATCCAGGTAAAATATATCACCAGCTTTTGCATAATACTGTAAACTCTCAAGATTTCATCTCTTTTACCTTTTTAGAATAGGTCAACTTAATTGAAAAATAATTAAAATCAAAGCATTTGTGTTCTTGGTGTGCATTAATTTTGAACAACATTGTATAAAACTGCTTTGGGGCATGGTTTCTTAATCATGATTTCTCCACATTTTAAATATCTCATCAAATTAAATGAAATATAATGACTAATATGTGTGTGTTTATTTATGCCTTAATTTATAAACTACTGAGTCTGTCACAGGATCGAAATAAGGGCTATCCTTTTCTTTTAGTAAAATAGAATATCTTAATGAATTAAAATCAAGAATAAAGCTATTACAATCAAGAATAAAGCTATAAAAATGTGTGTGTGTGTTCCTGTGCATGCATATGTGTGTATGTGATACTGGAACGAAATAAATAATGTCTATCTAATGATCTGTGGTGTTCTTGGTTAACTTATTTTAAGGATGGCAGGCTAAACAACAGAAATAAAGGCAGTATTGGAGCAGCAGTACCAATAAGATGAAGGGGATAGCATAAAATTTAACTTCCCAAAAAAAAAGAGAAAAATGAGGCAGTAGCTAAAAGTACATATATTCCCCTATTAGCATTATCCCAATTGATTTAGAAGGGATTTGATTCAAGAAGTTGTATTCTAAATCTTCTAATATGGGTAGTTGGTTGTATATTGGTTGCATAAGAACAAATGGTTATTTTTGCAAAATACAAATATCCAAATAAACTAGGAATGGGGATGTGCCATGCTTGGTGAAATGAAGAGTAATTGCACACAGAAAGAGGTGAAGGATAAGGGAAGTAGATGGTCAGTATCTAAAGGAAAAAAAAAGCAAATTTGAGGTTGGCAGCTCTGCTTGTGCACAACACTGAGGCAGTTAAGTTTTAGGTTTATTCCTTCCAGAATATTCAGTGGCCAGCAGAAGAGATGCTGTTGTAAATGAAGTATGGAGTGACTGAGTTGTGGCTGATTTAAGAGACACTAATAAAGACTAAGCTGTTGGTTGATCTATCTGCATTCATGTGTGACTAAGAGGAAATTTTTCTGTTTTTCAACACCTTGTTCCCACACCAGTCCACCAAGCTGTGATGTGAATCTGAAATTTTCTGTGGTGCAAGTTCACTGGCCATGGCTTATCAATCAGCTAAGGGTTCAGGTGGACTTCAGGTGCCACACCCATCACCTGAGTATTTTGATCAGTACTACTGTGTATTCCTAGCCCAGTTACAGGAGTATTCTTACAGTGGCTCCTAGTGCCTACTCAGTTCACAGGAACCCTGACTATCTCAGGTGCTTGTGACCATGTTATGGCAGCTGGAGAATTTTTTATTTGTGTTTGTGTCCATGTGTGTGCATGCGTACACATGAGAACTATTTAGTACAATGCAGTAAACGAACTCCATAAATTTAGCTAGATTTAGTGTTAGCCAATTCTAACAAACCAAAAATAGCGTAAGTGAGCACCAATCAATGATTTCAAATACAAAGAAGATAATTATTGGTGTAGCCACACCCAGAAAGTGTGGCTTATGATTGCCATCATATGTGGGTGTGGCTTATGGATGTGGCTTATCTAGCTACATCTATAGATATCTGTGGCCTACACTTGATGGGCTAATTAAAACCAACTATCAACAACTTTAGTCAGAGTTGATCACAAGAAATATCACTTTTATGCTTGCATAATGGAATAGTCTTACATTTGCTTAATTTTAGCTGTTTTTAATGAGATTCATACAAAACAAGTTTGACCTATTTGGTTGATAGCCATCACTCTGGTGTGTGCTATTGTACGTAACTTGATAGTGTCTTAGATGATGTATGTATTCAGTATGGCAAGGACTTTATGAGGTATCAAAGTGGATATATGACACCACCAATCAGTTATCAGTTAGTGAGAAAAGGTCAAACAAGGTTGTAGGATGCGTAAATAGTCTATAATCTCTGATGGCTACTTTGATTAGCCTGTTTTGTGTGGTTGTGGCCCAGGACAGCGAAGGATCTGTCCATCCTATTGGCAGGGTGAACTTGGAAGAGGAAGATATGACTGTTTAACAAAGAGGTTGTTTCAGGCTAAGTTAATGAAGCATAAATGGATGGTAGTGTCTGGTAATTCAGGGAAGGATCTTCGATATGCCCATGTCATTCCAACTGTTGAATCCACACCCATGCAGTGTTATTGGTGTTATTGTTATTGGATAGTACCTGGTTTAAAAGAGGAGTGAAGGAAGAAGTCGTGAAATCACCAAGCATAGATCTTTGGAGGCTTTTTAGTCATCTAGACATTCAAATGCACATCTACTCAGATAGGTCTTGGTACTACCATCATATAACTTCAAGGTGTAGTACATATAGACCAGGATTGATCTATCAGAATTCTGATAGTCTATCTTGGCAAGCATGGGATGCCAACCAACAACACTTGGAGAGTTCCAGTAGGTAACAATGTAGTAATTATTGGAATATTGTCTTAGAACAAATTTGTGAACAAACAATCAAAACAATAATTCTTCATTTTATGTGATATGATAATGATTTTGACCTGTTTGAAATACTATATTTTAATGAATTGTATAGCATTTATTTGTCATTAGTCTCAGAACCAATTTTTTTTTTTTTTTAAATGAGAAAAAAAATTGATTTATATACTATATATATATATATATATAGTACTATATTTTTGGCTTTGGTTCTTTTTTTTTGGGGTTTGTTTTTTTTTTGCCTGTGTTTGCCGAACTTTAATTCATTTCTTTTTAAATATTCCGTAATCTTTTTGGTGTTTTTCCCCTTTAAGTTTGATCTAAGTGTCTTCCTTGTACAGTTATCTTATTTATAAATTAATTCCTTACTATTATTATTTCTAATAGTGAAATGGTTTCTGTTAGTATTGATTTGTTTACTTATTCTTTTTGGCTCTACCTTGGATGATATTTTCACTATTATTATTCTTATTTATTTATCAGTTTCTTAATGCATTGAAGTAAGTTTTTAATTGCTTTATTCTTTTTGAGAGATATTTACTGTTTAAATCTGAAAACTTATAACTTGGACTTCAAATTATTTTAGTTTACTAGGTTACCTATTAATGAACGATTGAAAATAGCTTGAGAGATTTTTTCTTCTTTTTTGTGACAAAATATTGTCATACACACATGACTATGATTGTTAAGGTTGATATTTTTCTTCTAATTTAATCTGAAGTGAGAATTAAAATCATATATAATGATCAGTATTTGAGTGACTCAATATATAAGGATGTTTATTTCTGAACAATTAATATTTAATGGTGTGTGATACTTGTAGTCCCTTTTCTTTTTCAAATTTGTACAGAAACCTTGAGGTTTATGGAATAAAATTCTCTGGATTGTTCAGAGTATAAATGGTAGCTGCTATTTGGAAGCAGGTGTACATCAAGACCATATTTTGACCATTGAATTTTAGCAAGTTATAGAAATTTAAAGGTTAGTCTTTTAAAAATCTTGTTTTTATTCTTGCTTGTTTTATGAAACTTCTCCTGACCACAAATGCTGAGGTCCTGTTATTACCCTGGTCCTGGTTGAGTTTCTTTTTTCCACTCCTTTTCTTTAAAAAAATGTTTACCCATGATTAAGCCAGAATATCAAATTATAAGTGAAGGAATTTTTACTTCAAATTTCTAGCCTTCTTCAAAGAAGCATCCATTTGTAGTGATTATGATAACTTAACCTGAACTTATATTTAGCTGTTTTATTAATTGATGTCTTTCATTTATTTTTTTAATTTAAATATATTTCTTTGTGGCTGAGTAATATTGATTGGCATTCATGTCACCACCCTGTCTGATGTTAAAAAACTGTGGGCAAGTTTGACTCACTATATTAATAGTTAGCTTCATGTCTGATCAATTGTAGCATTCATTTTTTATCTTGATGAAATGTCCATGTTCATTTTTTTAATTGATTGATGTTTATTTGAAACTGTGGTGTATAACACCATATTCATTATATACTTTATAAAAAGGTAAAGGGTGAAAGTGCTCTTTGTGTGCTTTTTTGACCTGGTACACTCCAACACAGGGGTGTGGCCAGATTGGGCCATTGAAGAACCATTTGCCTAACCCCAAATTCATATTGGTCATGTTTCAACTAAATCTGTTTGGACACTTGGCCAGCAAGCTTACCCAAATATATAAATATATACATACAGATATAGCTATATATATATATATATACTAGTAGTGTATACCCAGCATTGGCCAGCCTAAGTCAACATGGACAATTATGGATGATACTCAAAATTTTACTTGGTTGTTCATTAAATCAGATTTTAGCATCCTAAAACATCCTGTGGGTGTGCTATAATAAAATAACACCCTTGTGTACACCAAACTTCAGCCTGATATTTTCTTGAATTTACTTTTAGCAGCCAAAAAAAATTCCTGTGGGAGTGGCTAGAGAAAAAACACACCATTTGCTACCACCCCCCCCTCCCCCATGTGATTAATTTAATAACATCACTCCCAGTTAATTTGAATCCATATGAAAATATCAGCATGCTTGGTCCATCAAATTGTTGTTGGCTGTCAAATTGACTTCTTATGGTAGTAGCGAAAAATAACTATACCCCTCACCACACCCGTAATTACTTAATAATTATCACCTGGCTGCTTGGACACCAAATGCCAAATTTTAGCCTGCTTTGTCCTTTAATAAACTTTAGATATAGAAACAAATTTCTGCATGTGTGACTATGGCTAAACAACACCCAATGTGGTTTTAATGTTTAAACAAGTAGTTGGAGTCCACACGCCAAATTTAAGCCCAAAGGCTTTTTTAATTAGCTTTTGGTAGCCCTAATCACTTCCCCCACCTGGGATATGACTAACTACACCCATCGCTTACTTCACATATAGTCAAAAATGCTCACCAAGTCACTTGGAGTCCATTTGTATAATTTCTGCGTGATTTTTCACAAATTTATTTTTGGAAGCCAAAGAAACTATCTAAAGATGTGGCCATGACCAAGCCACACCCACACTTGTTCTACCGATTCAATGTAAGCCACATGACAAATTTTAACCTGGTAGGTCTTTTCATTAGCTTTTGATGTCAAACTACTTCCTGTGAGTGTAGCTATGGTAAACCCACATCATATGTTGCTAATAATTCTTGCAAAGGTACTTCAAAACTGCATGTTCAATTTCGGCCAGATTGGTCTTTAAATGGCTCTTAGCAGCCGAAACTACTTCCTGTGGGTGTGGATTTGACAAAGACACGTATATTACTTTACATACATGCAGTTATTAATGCACACCCTGCTATTTGGAGACGATATACCATATTTAAGCCATAATAATGAAAAGGTTGTCTGTGATGCCCAGCCATACATACTTACGTACATACATACATACATACATACATACACACACACACACATACATACATACATGAACATTGTAACTACTAGAAAAAAGTCTGCCCTAAAGGTGGTTTGTAAGTTGTCTTTGGCCTCCTGTACTTACAAACTTAGATTGCTTACAGTTTTGTGGGGCTCCACCCAATTCCTCCACTCCCTCAACAAAAAAAAACCCTCCTCCCACACCACACACATGCATATATGTCCATGCACACATATACACACAAACCTAATGCATGCATGCACATGTGCACATGCACACATATGCAGAGGCACACGTATACCAAAAATAGGAGAAAAAATTGAGCTATTAACCACTCAAATTCCCTACTTCACCCTCCACTTATGGAGCAACCAATATAGTGTATCATGTTGTGAGTGAAATTTAATGAAAATAATCAGTAATTACCCACCCTGGGGTGGTTCCTCAGTTGGCTTTGGCCTCCTGTACTCACAAACTCACTTTTCATATTGTCTAGCGGGGCTCCCTCCTCCCATCCCCTTTAAAAAATAAAATTAAAAAAAAACCTTCCCCATACTCCCTCCCTGCCACACCACACACACGAGTGACCACATACACACATGCACACACATGAATACACATATACATGCACATGCATGCACACACAATTAATGTAAAAATTGGCACCTGAGGCTCAGCATACCCAAGGGATGACTTCTGTAATCCATGTCAACAATTAGAGGCAATATGTGATGAGTACTGTGAATCACACTATTCTCCAATTTGAGGCTACTCCAATGCACCTGTGTGTGATACTTTGCCAAATCTTGACTTTTTGCCACAACATAGATAAAAAAACAGCAAACACCACACCCCAGTCTTCATGAGAGGAAAATAGGCATTCACTTCTTAAAATGCTTCAACCAAGTATAAAACTAATCCATTCCTGTTGATGTCTCTAAAAATTTGAATTAAATTTAAGATGTCTTACAATGGATTTATCATCTTTCCTGTCTTACAATTTTTTGATATTTGATATGTGGCACATTTCACTAGTGAAAGATTTGACTTATCCACTGAGAGATTCTGTACATGTCTTACAATAAGATAACCCTTTATTCCTCTTAAATTCCAACAAAATTTGATATATTAACTATCATTTCACAGATGAAAATTTTCGCTAATCCACAGAAGTTCTGGACACATCCTACAATAATATTTATCACCTTCATTCTGCTTAAATTTCGATAACATTTTATGTGTATACTGCTATATTTCACAGATGAAATATTTCACCCATCCAGAGATGGTGGACATGTTCTACAATGGAAAATGTTGACTTTCATGTCACTTAATGCATTGGAGATGTTAAATATTGTTTATTCAGAATTCAAATATCATGGCCAAAAAAAAATGTTATAAGCAACTTCAAAATGTTTAAAATTATTAATAGCAACAGCATGCAGTTGATTTATATAGACTTGTTGCACATATCTTGCACATAGCATCTCACTATAATTCAAAATTTGTTTTTTCTGTAAGTTTGTTTGTCTGTCCATTTATATGTGCAGACTCTGACTTTTCCCAAAGAGCTTGGGGGATTTTTACAAATTTTTCAGGGATTGATTATGGCACCTCACTAAACATCATTGCAAATTTAGTTCAGATTGGATAACTGTGTGCATTATTTTGTCAGTGGGTGTGGTTAGGAGACATGAAGGACAAATCATCATAGAACTTGGCATGTTTATTAATTGTTATATGTTTATTTGGTTAATGAGATTAGTGTCAATAATCCCTACATGTGTTATAAAGCAAATTAAACATGTTCAGTACTGCAGGTGGCCAACTTAAAAAACTGACCATAGGGCACAATTCTCTTTGTGCAGAATAAAAAAAAGGTTTATTACCTACTTGAAAACTATAATGCAAACAATGAGATACATCTTAATATAAATTAAGTGAAAGTGTTCTACACTTCTTCAAAATCAGATGAATCAACATTCAATGCTAGTATAATCACTTAATTATCTCGTTTCCATATCTATGTCAAAATGCTAGCAGGGAACACTTTCATGGTTGAGTCATCCTACCTTCTCGACTTAGACCAATTGTTTATTCATCTTTACATTGTACCTTTTTTTTAAAATAATTATTTTCAAAGTATAAACAAGATCTCCAAATAAACCAGTGCTGAACCCATCTGCTTCTACTTCAGACATCATAATAGACATAACCTTTCTAATTTTTTGCTTTCCATTGCATTATTGTCTCTGTACACCTCTCAAATAACTACAATTCGTGGATGAATGGTAAAATAATGCCTCATATGAAATAGTTTTGGCTATATGGACAAGTTCAAACATAATGTGATCATGCATTATCAAAGTAATTAGAAATGCAAAAAGAAAGAATTTACCTTGTCCTTTTATGCATAACCTGGTATAAAAAATACTTAGAAAAATTTATTTCACTATTCATGGAGAAAACTTAGCTTCCAATTTACTTTCTGTTTGGGAGGGTGAGGGAGGGGATAATTCTTGAATGAGATTATATTGGGAACAGCATCTGCAGCTACTCACTGCTTGCCATACACTACTTCGACAAATTTCAACAATTCCTGAGTCAGGAGGCAAGATTCTTATATATTAAGTTCAGAAATGGTATGCAGTTCATAGATGCATAACTAAATAGCAACTGCTAGAAAAGCTTTGGAGTATCAAATTTAAATGAGTAAGGGAGATGTCCCTTCAGACAGTGGAATACTTACTTATAATTTCTAGCCAACTAACACTGTGGGAGTGAGATACCATTTCAGAAAAATATGAACCATGAAAATTGGTTTACTCTTATTGCCCTCCCCCACACGGTAGCTACCAATACTTCTGCCCAAATACCACAGATACTTACCAAGCTTGAGGATGCAATTTAGAATGATGAATGATACTTACAAATACTGTTCTCCTTTCCACTGGGTGCTAAACAACACCAGAGTACATTCAAAACTCCCTTTTTTCTTCCTTTCTTAGGGAGCATCTATCAGAGAAGAACTCTCTCAACGCCACCTCAGCAGCCACTTCCACATGGTGACTATTCTTTCCACTCAACAACCCTATATGGTAAATTAGAACTAACAAGTGATAACGCTTCCAATTCCGGTGTCAAGGTTTCTGCTTATCTCGGATTACCTCCAGTCTGAGATTACCCCCTGGGAGCGTGCTACTACAAGAAAGCTGTTGACACACATAGTAAAATGAACCGTTTAGTCTGCAGTTTGTATCAACAGATTTCTGGTATCAATTTATATTATTGCATTTGAATTTTTCATTTCCAGTGGTGCACTTAGTTGGCATTTAAATTTTTTAAAAATATTATTATTCATTGTGTTATCCTTAAGGCTCACATTCCCTTTCACAACTTGTAAATGTAGTCTTTGCACTGGAAATTTGTGATAAATTTTAATCTTTTGTCCTATGATCATCAAACCATAAATCACATATAGAGAAATCTATCCAATAGTTTGGCAAGGCAAATTGCACAAATTTATAGACAGACACCAGGGGGGGGGGAATAGTTTATTGTTATGTGGGGTTGGATGGGGAGAGGAACAAATATATTTGTCCATTCTATTTAAAAATTACAAATCATCAATTTTACAGTTTTTACAAATAAATTTGGTTTTTTCCATCACTTCTTCATTTTTTGCACTTTCACACAAATGGTGAAAGCAGTCGAAACACCCCCCACATTCCACCATGAACCTTGTTGGTTCATATGATATTTTGCAGTGACAATAAACTGCACCATTCTCAGTAAACATCACCCCACCACTTTGTCGATTCCCTTGTAGGGGAAAAGAATTTTCAGGGCATGCTTCCACATATCATCCTGCTTCCAGTTATAATTCTGATGCGAGACACCTGCACATTGGGATGTCACAACTGCTGTGGCAAACAGTCCACAATCAGACGTAATAATCCTACTTTTGTATGTCCACCCATTCAATTTTTTAAGTTTCTTAGGAACTACAAGACAGGCTAACTGTTTTAATAGTTTGTTTTTTTCAGGTTTTGGTGGAGAATTATTCATGGAATCATAAACTGCCACTGTATCTTTCGGACAGTTAATATTACTGACTGTTGCCCAATTATTGCCTGAGAGGTTAAGTATTTGGACAAAGTGTCCCTCAGGTTTCCCCACTTGCTGACATCCCTCTGGCTCGAATACACAGGCTGATTGGAAGCCACCAATTTGAGGGTATTGACAAGACAGAAGCGCCTGGGCATGGTCAATGTGTCCATTGACCATGCCAGCTGTCATCTGTGCTAATGGAGAGTTGCAGCTGTGCTAGCTCATGGTTGCATGTGACTCGCTTGGTGACTGGAACCTCCATCCTTCTTGTTTTTCTTGGTGTATCTGAAACAAGGATGACATCTGATATATCAGCTATTCTCTTTGTTCCCAAGGTTGATGAAAATGTGGATGGCATGGGGGTGGCACAGTGGACAGCATGATGGGAGGAACGACATAATCTGTAACATCTTGTTTCATGCCACTCCAGGAATTGTATTAGGATATCCTGCTCAATGTATTTTTCACTCCACTGTGGCCTCCCATTGGATTTGAGTGGTACTGCTGCAGGACCTCTGCCACCAGTGCCACCTCCATCAGGACCTTCTTTGTGGATTTGTCACTTTCATTATAATACAACTTTTCCTCTAAAAATTACATTTGTGAGTGTTAGTCCATATGTACTCCCTTTCCACAGCATATAAAGTAACTGAAATAATTTATTTTGTGCATCCCAAGTATGTGTTGTGGAGTTGTTCCTGATATTCCTTCTGTCCTTCCTACTTCTTGTCAAGTCCTTGGGATACTTACCAGTAGAAAGATACTGGATCAGTTGCAGAGATTTAATTTTGTGCAAGACTAATCTTTCCAGCCTGCCAGACAGGGTGTCCTTCCTTCGGTGATACCCCATGTAGAACACTTATCACTGCAGAGAAGGACCAGCTAGAAACTTAAGAAGCAGAAAGTCTCACTGGAAGAGATGGACAAGGCTTTGTTACAACTTCATCAGTCCACACAAACTGTGTGATCATTTCAAGGAGCTTGGATGGCCCATTGCAAATATCTCACCTGAAGGGTTTTCTTCATGTTATTTATTGCCAAGTGTGACATTGGCCCGACCAACAGAAATATCATCAACTGAAGCATTTAGAGGCTTGTGAGTTTACTTTTATCAGTGAGAAGATATTAGATGAAAATTTGCTTCAACCCCTACCATTACTACACGGTGGTGACTAAAGGTGAGCCATATAGATTAGTACTTCGAATTTACCTCCACCATGATTACCATTGTTTGATACATTACAAAGTTTCTTTCTGTATATTCCCTTGCATTATGTAACCTCTTAGTATGCATTAGCACATGTGGGAAATGTTCGACCTTCAACATGGGAGGAGAGAAATACCTTAATTGGGTTGGAACATGATGCAATCAGAGTGAATCCTCAGACACATTCAAACATTAACAAAGATATAGCATCATGAATGGCCATGGTAAGTTGAGAAGGGAGAGAGTAAGGAGAGCAAATAATATCACAAGTAGAGCAGTAAAAGAAGTTTTTAAAAGTAATTACTTTTTAACAAGGTAATTAGCATAATAATAGCTAGTTGTCAATGTGAAGGTGACTAGGTATAGTCATAGAACTATATATATATCAGACATAACATGCATTCATTTGTTAATTAACATGAATTTCTACTAGCTTTTAATAAAGTTAGTAATTAATCCAGTAAGACTGATTTAAAACTGCAGCAGCTGTGAATTGTAGAAATATATGAGTTGTAAGTAATCTTTCAACACAAAAGAATTACAAGAACAAAATAACATCTTCAAAATAAGTTAGATAAATGGAAAAAGAAAATTATTTTAGCTTGTCCCTCTCACTTTTTCTTACTACAGAATTTACTAAATTCCTAGACTAGGTTTGCTCTCTGCTCCAGAGTAGGGTTCCTCCATCCCAGAGCAGCTTTCTCTCCTAGAGTAGCTCTGCTCCAGATTGTCTCTCCATCTCTGACTATTTCTTTTTTACCCCAGAATGATTATCTGCCCCATAATAGCTCACTGTCACAGACTAGCACTCTACCAAAGAGTAGCTCTCTGCCACAGAGTAGGTTACTGCCCCAGAGTAGCTTTCTGACCCAGATTAGATCTCTGCACCAGACCAAGTCTCTGTGCCAGAGTAGCTCTCTGCCCTGGAACTGCTCTCTGACCAAAAGTAAGTAGCTAGGTCCTAGAAAATTCCTATGTTCCATAGTAACTCTCATTCCCAGAGTTTCTCTTCATCTTGAGTAGGTTTTTTCCCCAGAGTAGCTCCATGCTTCAACTAAGAACCAAGGGAGGTGTGGGGGTCAAAGGGGATTTGAGCTCCTGTCACCTCAGTTTATGCTGCCACCAGAGATTTACTTAACCCAAGTGCTACGTAGATTTTAAGGTACCCTTAGATTGAATGGGTTTTAAACTATCATAATTTAAACATACATTAGATAAACCTGGCTCTCCCACTCAGGAGTTCCTTTAAGTAGTAACTCCTAGTGGGTTGGGCCACATCAAAGATGACACAAAATCATGACTGACAACACATTAAGATAATGAGTGACTGCACACAGATCTAGTTAACAACATTGAACATAAGTAATAACATTAAATTAAATGGTTGCCTAAAGAATTACTAATCTTATGAGTCCAGCCCAGAATCAAATGTTGTTATAATTTATGGAGATGTTAATTAGGAAATCATGTTTCAATTGTCAAGGAGTGTGTCTGTGTGCTTCCCTGTCTCTTTAATTGAAGGCTGGTTTTTACATCCCCTATTTGTAGAATTCAGTGGTCCTCCACTGTCAATCCATGCTGGTCATGAAAGAGCATCAGCATTAATATTCTGTTCTCCAAGTCTATACCTTACAGTAAAGGTAAATTGCTGGATTTGTAGACACCACCTGATTAATATAGGATTGAGGTGCTTAGTAGAGTCAAGAAATATCAAGGCTCTATGATCCACCAGTATTACAAAGTCTCTACCAATGAGGTCAACTTTAAATTGAAAAATTACAGCCACCACTGCTAAACCATCAAGATCAATCACTGTGTAGTTCTGTTCAACTGGGCTGAACTTCCTGTAGTAGAATCCAACCGCCAACTCTTTGTTGTCCCAGATCACACTCAAAATGCATGAGATACCCTTTGCAAATCATGTGTCTGTAATATATATATTTCACTATCTTGGGGAACAATCAAGGAACCAATATCAGTAGGAACATTACATAGATACAAAAACACCTGGCACATCTCATCTGGCCATACAAGTTTAACCATTGCTGTTTCTATGTTGCATTTATAAAGTAGACGTAGTGCTACTCCCAATTGTTATTAGATATAACCATATTATTCATGCATGCATTAGTGATGATGGAATATTAGCAAAAATGATATGCATAAAACATCAACAAAAAAAATGCAAGTGCATTGCCTAAACCAAAGGGCATGACTGCCTATTTGGATATTGCCACTAACCCCATGGAATTAAAAATACCATCTTACACTGATCTTCCTTCCGAAGTGGAATCTGATAGAATCCTATATTTAGGTCTATCTTCATCAGAAATTTTGCATTACAAATTTTAATGAGTTTATCATCCACCCTTGGCATGAGGTATGGGTCTGGAGTTGTCACTGCATTGATCTTTAAGATTTAAATTAAGTCTCACTGATCTATCAGGCTTCCTTTCTGGAAGCATTGGTGAGGACCACAGGCTGAAGGAAGGTTTGAGACTTAAACTTTCTGCTAATGATTGGCCCTCCTCCCTCAACTGGTTCTTCCATGCAGGAAGGATCCGGTAAGGATATGCATGGATGGGAGCAGCTTATCCCATGTTTATTTGTAATGATAGTGTTTATATAATTCCTTGTTTCTTGTCACTACCTACTGATACTTGTGTAGCAGCTGATCAATCTGCTGTTGCTAAGACTCTTTCAATGAATTGTTTTTAATCAGAGTTGATATAATATTCTTGTCATCTTGAACAACTCTCAGCTGTAGAATTGCTGCCTCTGTTGCTTTCCAGGCCTTGATTCTGGTTTGGATTCCAATGTTATGCTGTTTTTTCATGCTGATTTAGCTTTCACTTCTCTCTTCTCCAAAATCGCTCTGGTTGTCTCCAGATGATCTTCTAGGTCATTGATCCAATCCACAACATTATTAGAAGGCATGCATCCATCTGTCAATCCCTCACGCATCAATTCCACAGGTCCATGCAAAGCTCTTCCATAGACCAATTCAAATGAAGAAAACCTCACTAATATGAAGACAGTTACAATAAGAAAAGGGAAAGTATTTTAAAATCAGATCCCACTCAGTCTAGTCCCCTGCTCACTACACTTCCTGAGAATGTGTTGACTGAACTATCCCATCTTTCCAATGCTCCATCTGTTTTTGGGTGGTATGGAGATGTTTTTAACTTTTCATAAGACACAACTTGCAAAGCAGCTTCATAAGTTTACTCATAAAACTGAGCCTTGGTCTGTTAAAACTTCAGCTGGAAAACCTATTATGGAAAAGATATCCATCATGGCCTCGGCCACTCTTCTAGCCTCAATATTCTTAATGTGAACAGTAATTGGATACTTAGATCCAAGACAGATGCATGTCAACAAATACCTATATCTTTGTAATATCCTAAGGAGTAATCCAACAAGGTCAAAGGTCACCAGAGAAAATTGTGTTCCAATTACATTGAATGGTTGTAAGGGGATCCTGGCAGGGTTAGACTTGCAGGACATACAATACACTACTTATGTACATCTTTGGTAATCCTGGATTTTTGTATAGCTGCTTTTGTTACCTTATTGAAAAAAGGCCACCCAATCTATTGCTATGGGCTAGTCGTAGCACTTGGTTCTTCCTTACTAGAGGGAGCACAATTCTTTCTCTTATTTGGCCTGATTCTTCCTACTGTAAATGCCTCAATATTTTTTACTCCAAAAGTATCCCTCTCTCTTTTTATTCCCTTGCGCTTTAATGGTTGCTAAGGTCTCATCTTCCTCTTTTTCCCTTTTAAAATATCTCCCTGATGCCCTGCTAAATTAAGGATGGGCAACAATTCACCTTACTCCAAAAGTATCCCTCTCTCTTTCTATTCCCTTGCGCTTTAATGGTTGCTAAGGTCTCATCTTCCTCTTTTTCCCTTTTAAAGTATCTCCCTGATCCCCTGCCAAATTAAGGATGGGCAACAATTCACCTGTGATATTTGGCATGATCTGCACTTGATCAGAGTGCAAAGGTTCATCTGAAAATATTCATGGAAATCAAATATCTGATCGAACATACTGGGCTCAGCAGCATCTTTGTCACTTACATTACTTTCATTCAATTCAACCTCTTTTCGGCAATCTGCTCTAGTTAGTGATGATTTACACTAATCTTTCTTTGGATCCAAAGAGCTATAGATCCATTTGTTCACTATTGACTTACTTCTCTTTAAGGAGCAAGCTGGTTTCCAACACGGAAGATTAACCATAGATCGAGTCAATTTACTAATTCAGGACATTTAGGAGAGTTTCATGGACAAAAAGAAGTGCGGTGCTGTGTTTTTTTATCTCACAGCAGCCTATGATACCGTATGGCAATGCAGCCTCACTTGCAAGCTTCTGTGTCTGCTAGCAGACTGGCAGATAATCAAAATGTTTATGGAGCTTGTCAAAAGCCACAGCTTCACCTTCATCACCAAAACTAAAAACATGCAACAGGTTATGACACCTCAAAAATGACATTCCACAGGGATCAGTCCTGGCCCCCTTTAATATAACATCTACACCTATGACCTCCTGACATCAGACTCCACAAATATGTGTATGTAAACAAACGTGTTTTTATGTATTCCACTGAAGACTGGCAGGCCATCAAGGGTGCTCTTAGCCAATAACTAATGACACTAGCCACATATCTCCAAACTTGGCAGCTGAGCTCAGTTGGTCAAAGCAGAGTCCACTGCGTTCCATCTGAATAATATGGCGGCAGGTCATTAGTTCAATGTCACTCTTGACAGAAAATGCCTGTCCTTCACCCAGATACTAAATACATGATGTGAAAGGTGAAGAACTGGACAGGTCACCTACATACCACCGACACCTTGAGTCATTTTGCGGAAAACTGACTTCACACGTAGCCCTTATGAGATGGCTTGCCAAGTCAGGATTGTGCCAGTGTGGCTGTTCTTTGAACAACTGCCTTGGCCCTTGTGTACTCTACAGCAGAGTACTGTGCAGCTGTATGGTGTTGCAGTTCACACACCTGCCTTATTGACATGGTAATTAATTACATATTTCTTGTAGTGACTGGATGTCTGCGCCCCACATCATTGGACAACCATCCCATTTTTACAGGAATGCAATTTACTGAGCTTCACCTAAGACAATGCTATTTCTCAGTTGCAAGGTTCTGGTATCAGCCTATGGCTTTACCACACCCCAGCAGACCCTGCCAAGCTGCCTCAGTGACTGAGGTCACGACATTGTGTCAGCTGAAAAACAGCTCCTCAAGCCATCAAGGATCAAAGCATCAATGTCACACATTGGGAGGATCATGCTTGGAGTGTACAGTGGCGAAACAATGCCTCCAGACTTCGCTCCTTCATCCCTGGCCTGACCTCAATTACTGGGATTGGCTCTGTCAAGTCAAGCTTGAAGAAGGCTAAAATTCCTTCAAACCAGCTTCGGGCACTAATGGCCTGCCAAACAGTTGGACCTAGAGACCCGAAAATTCCAGGGAGTGATCTGGTTGATCTTAAAACCCCAGGGTGATGGTGATATTGCTACTGTAGATCTTAAAATTGGGTTTTTGCATGCTTAAATAAACTTCCTTCCAGCATGAATAACCACTAAGTGTATTAAAAATCACTGTAATCTGATCTCACAGAAACAATTAAAAAGTCTTGGCTCAGGCTAAAGCACAGGTCTATTTCTTTCTTTTTTTACCCCTTTTCCTTTTACCCATTTTCCTTCCCCCCCCCCCCCCCCCCCTCCTCATCCTTTTCCTCTCTAATATCCTTTCTTCTTTTCTTTTTTTTTTATAGTTTTCATTTATTATTTATATATTTGTTTATTTTTTTTAATTTATTTATTTATTTATTTTATTATTTTTTTTTTATATATTTATTTATTTATTGATTGATGGATTGATTAATTGATTGATTGATTGATTCATAGGTCAAATGAGAACACTCTGACATTCACACACTAACTTCTTCATTACTTATTGGATTAGAGAACTCAATAGATTATTATTTGTATATGAGACTCAAGTTGATTTCTTATTTATTGAATTTATTTGTTATACATTGAGTTAATTTGTTGTCTATTGAGTTTATTTGTTACATGAACATTACTGGCCTGAGTAGGAGGAAGCATATTTGCATACATATTTAAACATGTAATTGTAATTAGGTGATTAATCATTGAATTATTCATTATTGTGTATTACTGTCATCTCCATTAGGGGGAAGCCAATCTATTTAAAGGAGGTGCTTACTAAGATACTTTCATTTCAATTGCCACTGTTCTTGCAAGCTACACCTACAGAGAGAATATCTGTGTCCTGTTCACCATTCTTTCCATAAGATATTTAATCCCAATGACAACAGGAGTCTAAGTGCCGCATGATCAAGAAGCTAGCCTGGGACACCAACAAAACATATTATTTCTGGCTGGATGTGCATTCACAATGGATGGGGCAACCATATGGTTTAGAAATGGTGTTTTGAGGGTCTTCAATCATGTACATGATTCCATTGGCAAGGGTAACATAGATGCATATGAGGACCCGAAACACCGGATTTTTACATGTCTAATATTTTCTTTAAAAAGAAAAGAAAGGAAAAAAAAAAAAAAAAAAAAAAAAAAAAATGGTCAATGGTCAATGATGGTTGCACACCTAATTACGATTTGCTGTTAATTAATTTAAACTACAAGGTTTAAAAATAATGCCTGAATGGTTTCAATCATGTTTCATGTTGCCATTCCTTCTATATTTTTCATGTTGATATCTGCTGGGCAACAGTGGATGTTTGTTAGCATGTCAATATATTTATGTATATCCATATACTATATATGTAATTATAAAATCATCGTAAAATATAGGCAATAGCAATTATTGGTTCCATTATTGTTCTTATTATAAAAAAATTTCATGATTGTTCATTGCCTGACGCTATATTTTGTGCATAAAGAAATCATATGATTCTAAAATGATTTTTTTTTTTTAAATGCACAAACTCATATTCTATGGGTTGTAAATGTTGATTAGATAAAAACGGATTGAAGAGGAAGATTATCATGGTCCTGGCTAGAAGTGTGATGTGATGAGAGTATCCATTTCATCTTCAAAGACAGCTATGAGGAGGAGAATGTTGAAGGAGATGAAGAAGCCAATATTAGACAGGAGAACTCCAGAACAACCATGGACCTTAGAGTAAAGGATCAGAGGCAACTGTGTATTGATATGTGTGAGAGAAAAGAGGAGGAAGACAAATCAATTTGATGACAATAAGTAACAAAAATCTGTAATATACTGTTGTATAGTATTGCCCAATCCGTAAATATAGCAATGTTTTGTCTTTACTGATGTTCCTTGTTCCATGCGTTAAGGTACACAGTGCCATTCAGAAACATAAGGATAAGCTAGCAAGTTCTAATCTTCCCATCACTACCCTGCTTTTTTCACTCTCAGCTCTGCTGGAAATGCCACTATACACCACATTGGTGTTGCCATACCCATTCTTATGCCAGATGGCAAGGAACAACAAAACTGACTTTTCTTCTGCACCTTTTGTACTATCCATAGTTAGAACAAGAAAGGTCCACAATAAAACCTGTGGCTAATAATTACTATAATATCCTATATGAAAAAGAAT
Organism: Lycopodina hypogea; assembly: GCA_963969325.1. Classification (NCBI taxonomy): domain Eukaryota; kingdom Metazoa; phylum Porifera; class Demospongiae; order Poecilosclerida; family Cladorhizidae; genus Lycopodina; species Lycopodina hypogea. The sequence goes on along the minus strand of OZ017780.1, from coordinate 12,617,779 downwards.
GCATATGTCCGTCTGTCCAGTAACAATGTGTTCACATATTAATAGAATGCTTTCAGTGGTATCAGGTAGATGAAATTTGGCTTGAGGATAGGTGTAGTGGCAAAGTTAATGCCCACTTTATCACAATTTTACTAAAGATAATTTCAACAGAGATAATTAGCATTTAATGAAATTTTGACCATTTTTTGGTCAAGAATAAACTTACCACACTCAATTTCCTGTTTTTGTGTCTGGAGGAGCCCACATTCCTATCATGGGGTTTTAAAATTGCCCAAGTTACTCCCCCAGTCAGGTTGTGTATGCAAGCAAAGTTTAAGGTCTCTATGTTCAAGGGTTTGGTAGTGCATTAGCCACATCAATTGGTATATAATATAATTTTGAGGGTTTAGTAAAGGGAGATTGTACAGCTTTTAAACTTTTTTTCGTGCCAAGCCCTCTAATATGCCACTTGCTCTTAGAATTGTGCTAAAGGGAATTAGGTAAGCACATACATACAATTTTGAGTTTAGTAAAGTGAGTTTGACACTCCAGTGAAGAGTGAAGCAAGTCTACCAGCTAGTTTATTAAAAAGTAGTGTTTTAGACAGACAAAATAATTGTTTAAAGCACTTAAGATGAGGTTAAAGTTGTAGTATGATTAAAAATAAATCTGAGCTGATAAGCAGGTATTCAAGCCTCTAAATTATTTATTTTCTATATTTAAAATTAGTGTCATACCTGACCCACAAAACAAGATATTAACCAAAGGTAGTTTGATAAAATGATGTAAATAATACGCCCTAAAAATCTACTTTTTAATCATACAAATAAGTTTCGGACAGTGTAAATTTTTATTCTTCTCTTAAACACATACCAAGTCTACTAGAGCAACATAGAGGAACGTTCCAGCGGCCAGGGCCAACATCCAGGTGTTGGCCTGACTGCTCACCATTCCAACAGACACTCCAATGAAAAATCCAACCAGAGCCGTGAGGGAGGAGATGAAGTTGAAGAAAAGAACCACTGGCCAGCGCATCCCTGTGGACAGGAGAATGGCAAAGTTTCCTGCAAAACAGTGAGAGAAACATATCCTTCAAATACATTGGACTTCAGACATGTCAAGATATTTTCTAAACAGCAAAGTATCAAGATGGGATGACAACAAAAGATAATAAAGTGATGGTAATGAGGTATGTGATGGAGGGGAAGGAGGTTAGTGGTTGGGGTTGAATACTCTGCTGAATAAAAATTAAGTAATGATATATCCACTACAAACTTAATTTTAAACCAGTTACATTATGTAGTGAAATTCCTGCATGCAAGACTATCAGAAGTGACTCACCCAGTTCATGAGGTACTTCATGGAAGACCAGCGCTATGGCAGTGCTGACCCCAAGGGCCAAGCTCTGAGATATAGATGCACCTAGAGCAATTCCATCTGTGAAGTTGTGGAAGGCATCTCCACAAATGATCAACACTGCCAAAGGCTCCACTTGATAGCAGGAAAAGGATCCAGTTTGTGTTTTACTGTCCACATTCCTCTTTTTTATGGATGGAGGAAGGAGAGTTGGAATTATTTAGTTCATGTGTGTATGTGGGAAGATAGGTGGCAGGTAGGGTGGAGGGGGATGAAGAAAGAAAAAAAATACAGCATAAATATTTCTAATTAAACTATTATAGAGTATGTTGTTCACTAGACATTTTCCAACAAGTTGGACTTTCTCAAGAATACAATATCCTCCTTAGGACATGGTAATTACAAGATATCTACTGTATAGCATAAATATTCAATTTTCTTTTTCTAAATTTATAAATAAATTTTTAATGATAAATTTTACATGAAAATACGTGATTACAAACCTACTTTATGTCCACTTTGAATGAATTCAGAGCTTTGAGTTTTCGTGGATGCATCATAAGCCGAAGTTATCAGGTGGTGGTCCTTTTTGATGAGATGCTGTGACGGGTCTTCGCTGCTATGTGTAGCTCCTTCAGCATCCTAATATTAATGTATAAGCAAGCATGCAAAGGTTATACCATGATATTGTGCCACATACCTGTTTCTTGCTTTATAACATGTTGTCAAAGTTAAACACATGTTCTCTATTAATTATAACAACTATTCTCTGTTGTTTGTAAAAACTTGTCATTTTACTAATTAATATCCCCTAACTAAACATCATTCATAAATATTTTTTGGATTGTTGTACAATTCTTGTGTTGATTTTATTGTAGTTCAGCCATCGCCAATGTTATGTCATGCACAAGGAAGATCTCATAATGCAGCTGGATTTGAACTGCTGTCTTGAACATTTACTGCAAACAAGAGCGTTCGAAGCCTGGTGGTCAGGTGACCAAGGTGAGTGAGTGGAGGTGGATCGTGGTGGGAGTGGGGAGGAGTTTGTGAGAAGGGAGAGCTGGGGGAGGTGAGGAGGAAATACACCTAGTGAAGGACTAGAAGAAGGAACAGAAAAGGTCAATGGACAACATTCCAACAAGAAATACAATCAATAAGCAAATAATCTGCTGGAATATTTGATAAATTGTTTCTGTAGTCACATTATTGGTGATCTTCATACAATAATATAACAATAAGGGGAAAGTCCCTTATATAATCCACTTCTGCAAACCACAAAAAAATAGGATACATTATCAGTATAGTTTGACAACGATGTCAGAGCATCTGTGTGATTATTAACTTGGTAGCATAAAGGAAAAAGGGGAAACGAAATCTCATGATGAGCAGCAGGCTTGCAAGGAAAATGTGATCTTATAAGAACCACATTGCAAATACATGCATGAACACACATGCACACACACGCGCACACACACACACACACACACACACACACACACACACACACACACACACACACACACACACACACACACACACACACACACACACACACACACACACACACACACACACACACACACACACACACACACACACACACACACACACACACACACACACACACACACACACACAGAGGGAGGAAAAATTTTAATCCACCCTTTGTATGTATTACTCTCACCCTTCATGAGGACACATACAAGACATAGGCAGATTCTGATTCTATAAGTGAATGCTCTACTTACATAAATATAAGTACTAGTGCACCTGTTGCCATTTTGCTGCTCTTATGGTACTGATGCAACATAGTAGGGAAGTGGTATGAGAAATTAAAGCAACATTTGCTGGTTGCAGCATGAGTAAAAATTGTGGGTTCTGGCATTCATACTTATATACTAATACTTTTCCAAACCACACCCATAATCACACCTATGGGAGGGTAATTGTAATCAAGGTCACATGAAGACCACATCCCAAAAATTCTACCAGATTAATATAGCAGAGCAAGTGCATGTGCTCCAGCAACTATATGGTGTTATTACCCTCCTGTGAGTGTGGCTATGTGTGAGCTTTGGGTGTTCATTTTTAATGTTATGTGATTGATTTGTTCAATCAATCCTACAGTCTCCATCAATATCCTATGGGGTTGGGTAACCACACCCACAGGAGGGTAATATTATTCTGGTCACATGGAGATCACATACCAAGTTTCTGCCTAATTTGTTCTTTTCCATGAAAACAACTTGTGTGCGTGTGGTTACAGCCAAACTACATGCATGGGAGCATTTCAACACTCTCCCGGACAGATGGAGACCGCATGCTATTTCAGCCCGCTGTAATCCAGCAGTTTAGCAGTGAAAACAACTCACGCATACACACACAAGCACACATACAGTTTCTATTTTTAAGTAGATAAGTAGATAAGTGATGGCAAAACTGTCTGCAAGTAAAAACTTTCTCATTCAATAGAGAAGGGTGCATATCGAACTCCCACACATGCCCTTCACTGTGACATAACCATGGCTTTACAACTGGGAATGTGAAGAGGGGGGTGGGGGGGGGGGGGTTTGGGAGTGTATGCCATCAATGACCCTTTACCTTTTTTTCATTTCTCCCCCACCCCCCTCAAAAAAAGCATTATAAGGACAACTTTCACTCAAACAATCTCCCAATATTAAACACAGTAAATGTACTGTCCAACTACACCAAGTATGCCATTAAAGTTTTGGCATGATCAATTTCCCTTTACGATGAATAAAACTAGTTGCAGACAGACGCAGAGATATTTGCAAAGTATATGTACCCACTAAATAAGTAATATATATACTCCAAATAAATGGGAATTCCAATCACCACAAAACTTTTGCAGCATAATTGGGGTAGCTCTGGAAGAGCATAGATTGAGTTTCATCCTGTGAAATGCTCTGTGAGAAGAAAAAAAATCCAAATTTTCCATAGAAAAAGTGCCAAAGACACCAGTCCTAAACACAAAAAAAGAAGAAAGAAATGCCTTAGTGAGCATTGGACCAAGGAGCAAACCACTAAAATGGTGTTGAATAGGAAAAAAGAGAGGATTGAAAAGAAGTACTGAAGTACTGAAATGTCCAACTTTCTTTCTTTAAAAAAAAAAAAAATTAATCTTTTATATACCATGCTTGGGATGACCACATCATCGGCAGCAAATGGACCAAAGCTTTGGGAGGAGTTCAAAAATATACAGACCACAGACAAACTCAAGATAATCATAGTAAGTGAGGAGGCTAGGCCTCTCCTGTTGAATCATTGGGGGGGGAGGGACAGTGTCCCCAGCCCCTCTTTCCGTACATACCACACAGAGAGCCCGGAATATTTAATAATAAAGGGAAAAAAGTAAGAAAAAAACAACTAAAAGCATTTAACTTCACTCACAGCCTGTACCCACATTACACATTATTATTTGGCACCAAAAATTAAAAGAATGTTGTCAAAACATATCTCAAAATTCTAGAGAAATAACATCTTAATCATATTCAACTGATATTATTCAGTGTGGATGTTTAGAGGAGAGGTAGGAATGTCTTAGAGATTAAATATATGGCCTTTTGGGTACTGCCATGAAGCATTTCTTTTTAAGAGGGGGGGGGGGGGGGGGGCATTTTCTTTCATTTTTTTCTTCCCAGAAAGATATCAAATTCAAGGTTATAGAGAAAAGAAAAAAAAATAATCCAACTCTATTTGCAAATAAAATGTTTTCTATAAATAAAAGCTATACATTCCAGTGTTTCATTCAGGGGGGGGTGGACCTAGGATATACCTCATCCCCCCCCCCCCCCCCCCCCCCCCCCCACCCACCCAAATAAATTAAGAAAAAATTTAAAATTTAAATTTAAAAAAATCAGATCTCTCCCACAGGCCCCACCCAAAAATGATAATAATGAAATAAATTTGAAAAAACAGACAAACTAAGAGCTTTCCTCCACCCCTCCCCCCCAAAAATAAAAAATAAAAAATAAAAGGAGAGAGTAAAAGTGCTCAGTGATTCACAGATGTTCACAAGTAGGCATGGTCAGGAATATTGAGCCAGTTACAAAATATGTCTGACAGAGATTGATACCACTATCAGACTAGATAATTCCTTCTTCAACAGGTGGGCATAAACTCCCTACAAGTAATATTCTGTGTTTAGTCATTCAAAATTTCCATATGACAATGAAAGACATGTTCTGACTGTGAGCTTATCTCCATATGGTGGCACTAGAAAAGACTTTAAATTGTTATTTTGTGCACATGTACTCCAATTGATACTTCATTATGGAAGGAAATATAATATATCTGTATTGTATTGAATACCACAAGCAACTGATCAGTCCCAAGAAAGAGAAGTATTCATTGTCGCAGCATGGATGCAGATGTAACTCAGGTATATACAGAGTTGACAGAAGCACTTTAGAGTTAGTCAGACCATTTATCAAAAGAGTGAAAAATATCATCTCCACATCTTCGCTAGACAATGACAATAATAAAAATTATTTTATTACTAGGGATAAAAACTGCAAAAAGTAAAATGGAAAATGGCATGGCAATAATTTTAGTTTAGATTAAGAATGAAGATGCAAGTTTCTTTATTGGCATTTGTTTCACCTTCTAGTAAGAAAAATTTAAGAGCAGTGTATATTGCTGGGTAAAAAGAATTGTCAGAAAATCTATCGTTCATTAAAATGTTCACGTGGACCACAGACGTTCTTCCTGAAAATTTTAGTTCATTAAGTCCAGTGGTTCTGTAATTGAACAGGCTAGTGATAAGATGTTGGACTTTTTTTTAGAAAATACAAAGACCTTCTACAGATATAGGGCAACCTAAGGAGCAGAAGAAAGTTGGAATGGTGGCCCTCTTACCCTCAGGTCAAAATATTTTCTGACAGTTATGCAGGCAGGCATGAAGGGAGTTAGTGAAAATAATCAAATAGATTATGTGCTAATTTTTTCTATTTATTTATTTATTTTTGTTTATATATTTATTTATTTTTTTTATCTTCAGAATTGGTCCAGCACTGTTACCTAAAAGTGGATATGCCAATAGTACATTAATTAGCCTTCACTAGTGATGATCCCTGACGAATTCTGAAAGAATAGAATAGAAATAGTCACACCTCACTTCTCACCAATCATGCACAAGGGAATGCAGTGCAAGTAGTGCTAAAACCACACCCATCTGATTCAAGAATGACCAGGCAGACTACAGTTTGTAACAAAATCTCACTGCAGAGCTCATGGTCCTGTTCAATGAGTGGCTGGGAAAAATGTAGGAGGACCTCAATGATTTCATATTGTGTCGAATTGATTTTAGGATTGTATGTCACCACCTCATGAAGAATAGCATGTATTGTGTGAGAAACACTACAATCCAAACATCTGGTCTCTCTACATGAGAATCGCCTGTTATATCTTGGTGAAAGCAAAGGAATGCAGTTATTTTAATTGTAAAACATCACACAATGCAATCAAGTGGATATATTAGTCCTGTTTGGTTTCTGGTGTGCTATCTGATCCCTGCACCCCTTCACCATGAATTTATACAGATACTCAGTGAAGTACTTTCTCAAGGACATGTTATAATTAATTAAAAGGTTGGATTTAAATGTGTAAAAAAAAAAATTACAGGTTCACATTTTGGATTTTGTTTGAGATAATGTAGATTCTTAAAGCTTTTTAACCTTAATCAACTTTTGCCCTCAAATGAAAAAATTCCCTTTGTCTACCTCTCCCATTAAGGCATTGTAAATGCAACTTTATTGATTAGGGACAGCAACATCTTCTTCTAGGATGGCCATAGGCTAATATCTCTTCCATTTCCACAAGGGATGTGGTGAGATGCAGAGTTTTCCACAACATGAAGATGTATCTTACAAATACACTTCGATAGAAAAATATGCAGCAAAAAAAAAACTGTGACTCCATGCTGTTAGTTGGATATAAAGCGTTCATCACCAGACCTTAGCACCATGTTCAATATAAGTTCAATCACAAATTAGTCAAGTAAATTAGATTACAATGACAGCTGACAGTAATAACAAATACAGGACTCAAACACAAAACTTGTTAGGCATGAGTGATTGAAAACATGCAACAAAAGGTGCCTACATGATTATGAAAGGATGCCACAAATGATGACATCACACTGACAAAACAAGTCAGAGAGCTAGTTCACTCCTTCACTTTTACTTTAGTCACGATGTGACACTCCTGATATATCAATGCTCACATCACATGAACTGAAGGGGTGGATTTTAACGATTCAATGGTGTGTTTCAGGGGGGAAATCTCTTGGTGAGTGTGGGGGAGGGGATGAGAGCTCCTAATACATACATTTTATAGTACATGGATGATTTGGCACTCAAAGATGTTAAGGAGGATTCTGGGGGATTTTAGATTCTTACCACTACACACTTTTAAAATAATGTCTGTCAATTTCATAATTATTGAAAGCTGACAGTCTGTGATGAAATCCCTGATAGATGATGAAAATTAATGTGATTAGCTAGATGTGAATGTTTGTGGCAGAAGCCAGTTCCTGAGCACCAACCAAGCAAAATAATTTCCAAGAAACCACACACTTTGCTTAACTCAATACAAACCGTTAGCTCAGACCCACAGAACCACGCTAGGCAATGAATTCAATGAATCACAATATTAAAAATGAAGACAACTATTCCTGTTCCATCACAAGACAAGATGTAAAAGTACACAACATTCATGCAGTCTGCAGCCTTGCAGCACAATCGCTCCCAATCATGGTCTAGACTAAACCACTGATATTTTTCCTTGGTAGAGAGCTACATAGACACAGAGTGTACCAAACACAAGTATGCGGCAACATTAGGCGGCAACATTAGGCGCCACCAAAACACAGAGGGTGTTGAAACACATTGCACACTTCCTTGCTTATCCTCTTGCTCCAATCACCACTCAAGCTGATCTCCTTCGATTCTAAGGCCTTGTCATCACTACATTTCCCACACAACCACTACAGCTTGCAGCTTGAATGCTATACAGAAATGGCATCTGCCCATTTCAAAGAACCCATGCTTGCCTGCATTTTACTTTCAGGTCATTGGTCAGGGCATGTATAAAGGTGTACATCCAATAAATGCTTTTATAATATACAGAGCTACAAACCTTCCAACCTGACAGGGCGAAATTGCTGAACCCTCACTTTATTTTTATTTTTTTTAATCTAATTATTAGACTAGCTATATATATATATATATATTTTTTTTTATCCACATTTATAAGACCAAACGAAGTAAAATTCAATGTTTGAATTAAAATGATAATTGAAGTATTGAACCATCACTTAGAATTATTTTAATTGATACAAAAATTAAATATCTATATCATACCCATTTACAAGCAAAAAAAATCAATCGAAATATCTGTAAGCTCCATTACTGGATGAAGATTTCCAGTGTGTGGTTGTGTTTTCAGCTTTGTAAAGAAGAGATCACTGCTTTGAAGTCACTGATGATCAGTATTGATTTTCTTTCTCACCACATTGTGCCCTGTTAATGGAGAAGACATGAACAGACCTGGAGGCAAGCTTTATTCATGAACACTGTGTCAAGACTGCAAAGGACCTGGTTTGTGTTGTGAGACACTAACTATAGTGAGACACTAACTATAGTGAGACACTAACTATAGCCACTTGAAAATCAATCACTTAACGAAATATTTTTGGTTTCCATGATAAGGAGAAAAGCATGTGTACTTCATTTAGCTCCAGAATCCAGAGTGTAACTAAGTAGCTAACTACACTGATTACTTTAACAACTTGAAAAGTTTAAGCAGAGCAAATTATTTAAAGCTATCGAATTTGTTGCATATCAATCAGCCCTGAAATATAGGATTTGAAGCTTTTTTCTGGGACACCACAATACACATCTGCTTTCAGGAATAATCCTGGAAAACTGGGATGGTTGACAGGTATGTACATACCTATAGAGCAACATTAAAATGGGCTATGTCTTGACACCATAGATGAAATAGCTAATAAAATTGTAGCTATCACAACTGTGCATCAACATTTACACTGGGTTGAGACTGGTTGAACTAGATTGGAAATATCTTAATTGGGGCACACAATGATTCTTTATAGGAAATGAGGTCAGATCAACATTGCGCTGGGTTGAGGCTGGTTGAATTACATAGAAAATAGCTGGATGGGGACACACACAGACTTTCCATAGAAACATGCATCAACATCACCCAAGGTTGAACCTGTCAGGCAACTACAATCTATCAAAAGACATGAGATCACTAAACTTACTCTGAATTCAACGAAATACAATCCAGCTGAGCCCTACCTCATGATTGTGATGGCGGCCTCTGGTCAGCCATCGGAGAAGCAGCTCAAACAGGTAGAAGAAGTACATGCCACCGACCACAGCACACGCCTTCCACAGCATGCCACTCTCACAGCGCTCCTCCTCCTCCTCACTCCCTCCATAGTAGACCTTGTAGTGATGGTGCTCCAGGCCAAATGTCTGCAGCACAAGGATAGAGAAATGCATCACACAATTATGCAGTTATCGAAGTGATAAGGAGAGCTAATTACCCTCCAGGGAGAAATGGAAATAATTAATTCATTCACCCCAATACACAGATTAATTCATTCACCCCAATACACTGATTAATTCATTCATCCCAATACACTGATTAATTCATTCACCCCAATACACAGGTTAATTCGTTCACCCCAATACACAGATTAATTTATTCACCCCAATACACTGATTAATTCATTCACCCCAATACACTGAAAAGTTTTGTAATCCATTTCAATTAAAGTACCATTAATAATCAGAAGGATTGGTATTTGCAACATGGAGCCAGGTGCTAGACAATTCCCAAACCACACAATCTTAGTGTGACCTTAGTGCACTACGAGTGGCTCATATATGAAAGAATCTAGAAAACTCGGTATTGCAGTAGCTCCTCAAGCATATTAAGTGTGTTTTTTGTTGAACTGTTTTGGACACAACAAATACTATGTTATATATCCACTTCAACTTTGTGTAATGGATCCTCATGGCAGTAGTCCTTCCCCCACCGCCACACACCCAATATTTGCCACATATGTTATCAACTAGGAACTGAATGTTCACCAGATGTGTCCTGATGCATAATCAGCACAGTATGGGCTATCCTATTGAGTATGAACTATCCTATTAAGTATGTACTATCCTATTAAGTATGTACTATCCTATTAAGTATGTACTATCCTATTAAGTCACAATATCCAGATTATCCGCAAGAAGTGTTGTTGATGCATGTAACAATCTTGTTCTCCATGTGCAAGGCCTGTCCAGGATATGTTATATTGAAATATTTACTTTAGAGCTCTAATTGATATCTACACTGTGCCTTCCCTTGACCCTCACTTCAGGCAGCTGCATACAGTTGCTTAAGTTGGGGACTTAATAGGGGACTTGCATGATTATGTCAGGTACTACCTGCCAAGCCTACTTATGGTATCAGTGAACCACCAGTACCATAGAAAATGTATTGGCATTCATGACTGGTAACGCTATTTTTGAGAACTGCATCTCAAAAATAGTTCATGCTTTCACCATACTATAGGAATAGAAGCTTTATAAAATTTTCAGCGTGCTGATAGCAAATTCCAGAATATTCAGATATTTGCTTGTGGTTAAAATGGTTTTGAAAGTGAAAATAAAGGTAAGTGGTGATATTTCAAGTGAGCTCCCTAGCTAGTTATAGGAACTCTTTGGTTGGTGCTAGTAGCAGCAAGTGTGGACAGTTGCCAGAGATGGTGTGGCCCAAAGTAGCTGCTAATTCTTTTTAAAAACACTTTCTTAGGCAATACCTCATCTCCAAGAATTTTTGCATTGTCACAAGTGCTGCCCAACAGAATTTTGAGAAGTATTGCAGCTCTTTCTGGGCCAAGATTAACTCTGGCAACTGTCTGACACTTACCTCCGCTTTCACCCGCCAATAAGTTTTGAGAACTAGCAACAGCCTCAATGGTGTGGTCATAACTAATCTTTCCTTCGCTTTCACACTCCATTTCTCAGCAATTATAGCTCAAACTATTCTGGAATATGCTATCAGCATGCAGATAATTTTATAAAGTTTCTACGCCTATAGTATGGTGAAAGCACTAATTACTTTGTAGTTGCAGTTCTCAAAAATAACGTTGCCAGTCATGAATGCTAATATATTTTCTAAGGTGCTGGAAATGCACTAATACCATAAGTAGGCGTGGTAGGTTGTATGTGATGTAATCATGAAGTCCCCTATTCATTCCACTCCAGTTAATACATCATCTATGCCCTTTACTTCCATCACCAAGTATCTCCATATTTGAAACTCATTTATAATTAGTCTTACCATCATGTGAAAAACAAGAGCAATAATCTTAAATTATCAAAACACACACTTTAATGTTCACTACAATAGTGATACATACAAACACTAGAGAAGGGACTTCTCTCCATCGATTTTGATATGCAGCTTCATTGGGATCAATGTGCGATATTTTATGCCTGTGGCTAGGAACAAAGCTAACTACATATCTGTCATGTGTTCAAATGTTGTGTAAACAAGCAGTCACCTGTTCTGTCTTGATCATACAACGTCCACTAACAAAAGTCCTATAGAGAAGTGAAAGCATCAAACACAGTCACCCTTTGAGAACACATTATTCTCACAATGTCTGTCACAAACACATGGTTGTGGATGTGTGTGAAGGGATATAGCTGTCTTCTAATTACACTGATCTGTGGGACATTCTGAAGTGATTTAAATAACCGATTTAAATGGAAATACGAGATAAAATTCTATCCATGCTACATTGGTGTGCACGTTGATATTAATCACCATCAACATATAGTTATGTACTTCAAATGCTCTTCTTTTGCTTTTAATTTACCTCTTAAAAAGATATTCTTTTGTGCCTGGTAGAACAAATAATCTCCCAAGCATTGTGGACTATCTGAGACTATTTGATAGGTATATTAGAACAGTTCATTTTTTGCCAGTAAAGAATTAACAATTACTCTTATCAAGAACAGCAAAAGAATGAGAACATATTTTAGTCCTAACTCTCTTCTTTACCATCTCCCATCTTCCACATAACTGTTACCATGGTATCCATATTCATAACTCCTTGCCCTCTCAGCTTCCCCTATCTATTTATGCATATCGTCCATTTTATCTCTCACGTTCCCTTACTGACCCTTTCCCACTCTTCCTACTCATAATGCACTTGGTAAGTACTACCATCAGTCTATCAGACCTGTAGCAAGAGGTGTACACAGACCTGTGGCAAGAGATGTAACACAGCATCACTGAAGAGAGCAGAAGTGCCCAGTGAAATCATGAACAAATTGAAGTGCTCGTAAAAGCGACCGAATTTCGTGTTCTCCCTGAGCAATGGTAGAAAGATGACCCCAAGCAGAGAGAGGAGACTCAGGAGTCCCACCCATCAGAGTACCATATCCATAGGCTGCGGAGAGAGTGATAGCAAAAGTGACCACATGAATGTAATTTTTGTATTCTCATATCCAGACTATCTCCCTGCTCCACCCTGCCTCAACACAATGAATCTGATTAAAAGTGTATGGACGAGCCCATTGAGACATGCTGTCCACTTCCAACTGTCAACTTCCCACCTGCTAGTCTGTGTGATGTTGATTAGTGGATGCGCCGATTAATTTTACTTCTTTTCTCTGCCATGGAACATCAATTTGAAGCTACATGGGAATCTATAACTAAATACATATGTAATTAACTTCTCCTGTAACACAAAACAAAATACCTTCGACACAATGGAGTTTGTGATTATCTTGAACATATCATGTGATGTGTATACATACCTTTAGCTTTGTTCACCACCATGCTATCGGAGTCAGAGCTGGAGTTACTGCAGCTGGAGGCATCCTCAAGGCAGCAATTGTAAGTGGTGTTCAGACCAACCAGGAGTCGTTTCGAGAAATTGAAAAGCGTCTCACAAATGGCATAATCTTGAAATTTATTGAAATCTTTAAAAAATGACATAAATAGGATATTGACGATAGCATCAAGGCAAGTACATAAAAAAGCTTCCCCACAGGTGAGAGCTACATGACCACACAGTGTTGGGCTTTAAAGAATAAAAAAAAAATTTTTAATTTTAATTAAAAAAAATTTTTTTTTTTTTTTTTTTTTTTAATCAACGTAATAATCTATATGCTAAAATAGTATTCTATGGATTCATTAACAATAACAATAAAACTAAAAGACATAGATAATAATGAATCAATTTAATTGCAGTAAAAATTGCAAGAAATAAATTAGCAAGAAGTAGATTCTGCAATAGAATATGCTATCTAATAGCACAGGCCTTGGCAGCAATTTACTGATATACTTCAGCACTAGAGAGAAAAATTCATGCTACATAATTATTTTTCTTCATTTTACTAAGTTGGTCATTGTTTTGAACTGGGAACATAGGATAGATTCAGCCTCAAGACAAAATTTTAAATATCATTTAACATTACAACATTTATTCTGTTATTCCAGTGGTCACAGAGCTATCTAGTACAGAAAAAACTAACAAAAAATATTTTTTTAACTTTTTTAATTTTTAATTTTCTCTCTCTCTCATCACCTAATAAATAAACCATTTCAATTTTCTTTAATGGTACCAATAATTTTGCATATGTCATTGCTTATTATCCACATTATTAATGACAATAAAATCTAGCTAGTGCTCCAAGATGAATTGTTTTTAAATATTTTACTCGTGCAGCTACATCACGAACCTTCATACTCTATTACACTGCAAGACTCTCCAGTCTCAGGGTCAGCTATGGTCATGTCCTCCACAATGGTGGAGTAGGCTGTGACAAATTCAAGTCCAGTAAAAGGGCACTGCGCCTGAAATGCAACAATTACTTAATCAACTAACCACATCAACTACAAATCAACACAAAACTAACAGTTTCATCAC
>OZ017780.1:12437399-12603253 GCA_963969325.1 Lycopodina hypogea | reverse complement strand
GTCAGGAATATTGAGCCAGTTTACAAAATATGTCTGACAGAGATTGATACCACTATCAGACTAGATAATTCCTTCTTCAACAGGTGGGCATAAACTCCCTACAAGTAATATTCTGTGTTTAGTCATTCAAAATTTCCATATGACAATGAAAGACATGTTCTGACTGTGAGCTTATCTCCATATGGTGGCACTAGAAAAGACTTTAAATTGTTATTTTGTGCACATGTACTCCAATTGATACTTCATTATGGAAGGAAATATAATATATCTGTATTGTATTGAATACCACAAGCAACTGATCAGTCCCAAGAAAGAGAAGTATTCATTGTCGCAGCATGGATGCAGATGTAACTCAGGTATATACAGAGTTGACAGAAGCACTTTAGAGTTAGTCAGACCATTTATCAAAAGAGTGAAAAATATCATCTCCACATCTTCGCTAGACAATGACAATAATAAAAATTATTTTATTACTAGGGATAAAAACTGCAAAAAGTAAAATGGGAAAAATGCATGGCCAATAATTTTAGTTTAGATTAAGAATGAAGATGCAAGTTTCTTTATTGGCATTTGTTTCACCTTCTAGTAAGAAAAATTTAAGAGCAGTGTATATTGCTGGGTAAAAAGAATTGTCAGAAAATCTATCGTTCATTAAAATGTTCACGTGGACCACAGACGTTCTTCCTGAAAATTTGAGTTCATTAAGTCCAGTGGTTCTGTAATTGAACAGGCTAGTGATAAGATGTTGGACTTTTTTTTAGAAAATACAAAGACCTTCTACAGATATAGGGCAACCTAAGGAGCAGAAGAAAGTTGGAATGGTGGCCCTCTTACCCTCAGGTCAAAATATTTTCTGACAGTTATGCAGGCAGGCATGAAGGGAGTTAGTGAAAATAATCAAATAGATTATGTGCTAATTTTTTCTATTTATTTATTTATTTTTGTTTATATATTTATTTATTTTTTTTATCTTCAGAATTGGTCCAGCACTGTTACCTAAAAGTGGATATGCCAATAGTACATTAATTAGCCTTCACTAGTGATGATCCCTGACGAATTCTGAAAGAATAGAATAGAAATAGTCACACCTCACTTCTCACCAATCATGCACAAGGGAATGCAGTGCAAGTAGTGCTAAAACCACACCCATCTGATTCAAGAATGACCAGGCAGACTACAGTTTGTAACAAAATCTCACTGCAGAGCTCATGGTCCTGTTCAATGAGTGGCTGGGAAAAATGTAGGAGGACCTCAATGATTTCATATTGTGTCGAATTGATTTTAGGATTGTATGTCACCACCTCATGAAGAATAGCATGTATTGTGTGAGAAACACTACAATCCAAACATCTGGTCTCTCTACATGAGAATCGCCTGTTATATCTTGGTGAAAGCAAAGGAATGCAGTTATTTTAATTGTAAAACATCACACAATGCAATCAAGTGGATATATTAGTCCTGTTTGGTTTCTGGTGTGCTATCTGATCCCTGCACCCCTTCACCATGAATTTATACAGATACTCAGTGAAGTACTTTCTCAAGGACATGTTATAATTAATTAAAAAATTGGATTTAAATGTGTAAAAAAAAAAATTACAGGTTCACATTTTGGATTTTGTTTGAGATAATGTAGATTCTTAAAGCTTTTTAACCTTAATCAACTTTTGCCCTCAAATGAAAAAATTCCCTTTGTCTACCTCTCCCATTAAGGCATTGTAAATGCAACTTTATTGATTAGGGACAGCAACATCTTCTTCTAGGATGGCCATAGGCTAATATCTTTTCCATTTCCACAAGGGATGTGGTGAGATGCAGAGTTTTCCACAACATGAAGACGTACCTTACAAATACACTTCGATAGAAAAATATGCAGCAAAAAAAAAACTGTGACTCCATGCTGTTAGTTGGATATAAAGCGTTCATCACCAGACCTTAGCACCATGTTCAATATAAGTTCAATCACAAATTAGTCAAGTAAATTAGATTACAATGACAGCTGACAGTAATAACAAATACAGGACTCAAACACAAAACTTGTTAGGCATGAGTGATTGAAAACATGCAACAAAAGGTGCCTACATGATTATGAAAGGATGCCACAAATGATGACATCACACTGACAAAACAAGTCAGAGAGCTAGTTCACTCCTTCACTTTTACTTTAGTCACGATGTGACACTCCTGATATATCAATGCTCACATCACATGAACTAAAGGGGTGGATTTTAACGATTCAATGGTGTGTTTCAGGGGGGAAATCTCTTGGTGAGTGTGGGGGAGGGGATGAGAGCTCCTAATACATACATTTTATAGTACATGGATGATTTGGCACTCAAAGATGTTAAGGAGGATTCTGGGGGATTTTAGATTCTTACCACTACACACTTTTAAAATAATGTCTGTCAATTTCATAATTATTGAAAGCTGACAGTCTGTGATGAAATCCCTGATAGATGATGAAAATTAATGTGATTAGCTAGATGTGAATGTTTGTGGCAGAAGCCAGTTCCTGAGCACCAACCAAGCAAAATAATTTCCAAGAAACCACACACTTTGCTTAACTCAATACAAACCGTTAGCTCAGACCCACAGAACCACGCTAGGCAATGAATTCAATGAATCACAATATTAAAAATGAAGACAACTATTCCTGTTCCATCACAAGACAAGATGTAAAAGTACACAACATTCATGCAGTCTGCAGCCTTGCAGCACAATCGCTCCCAATCATGGTCTAGACTAAACCACTGATATTTTTCCTTGGTAGAGAGCTACATAGACACAGAGTGTACCAAACACAAGTATGCGGCAACATTAGGCGGCAACATTAGGCGCCACCAAAACACAGAGGGTGTTGAAACACATTGCACACTTCCTTGCTTATCCTCTTGCTCCAATCACCACTCAAGCTGATCTCCTTCGATTCTAAGGCCTTGTCATCACTACATTTCCCACACAACCACTACAGCTTGCAGCTTGAATGCTATACAGAAATGGCATCTGCCCATTTCAAAGAACCCATGCTTGCCTGCATTTTACTTTCAGGTCATTGGTCAGGGCATGTATAAAGGTGTACATCCAATAAATGCTTTTATAATATACAGAGCTACAAACCTTCCAACCTGACAGGGCGAAATTGCTGAACCCTCACTTTATTTTTATTTTTTTTAATCTAATTATTAGACTAGCTATATATATATATATATATATATATTTTTTTTATCCACATTTATAAGACCAAACGAAGTAAAATTCAATGTTTGAATTAAAATGATAATTGAAGTATTGAACCATCACTTAGAATTATTTTAATTGATACAAAAATTAAATATCTATATCATACCCATTTACAAGCAAAAAAAATCAATCGAAATATCTGTAAGCTCCATTACTGGATGAAGATTTCCAGTGTGTGGTTGTGTTTTCAGCTTTGTAAAGAAGAGATCACTGCTTTGA
The DNA here is from genome assembly GCA_963969325.1 of Lycopodina hypogea. Classification (NCBI taxonomy): domain Eukaryota; kingdom Metazoa; phylum Porifera; class Demospongiae; order Poecilosclerida; family Cladorhizidae; genus Lycopodina; species Lycopodina hypogea. The sequence continues at coordinate 12,599,797 of OZ017780.1, read as the reverse complement.
AGTCACTGATGATCAGTATTGATCTTCTTTCTCACCACATTGTGCCCTGTTAATGGAGAAGACATGAACAGACCTGGAGGCAAGCTTTATTCATGAACACTGTGTCAAAGACTGCAAAGGACCTGGTTTGTGTTGTGAGACACTAACTATAGTGAGACACTAACTATAGCCACTTGAAAATCAATCACTTAACGAAATATTTTTGGTTTCCATGATAAGGAGAAAAGCATGTGTACTTCATTTAGCTCCAGAATCCAGAGTGTAACTAAGTAGCTAACTACACTGATTACTTTAACAACTTGAAAAGTTTAAGCAGAGCAAATTATTTAAAGCTATCGAATTTGTTGCATATCAATCAGCCCTGAAATATAGGATTTGAAGCTTTTTTCTGGGACACCACAATACACATCTGCTTTCAGGAATAATCCTGGAAAACTGGGATGGTTGACAGGTATGTACATACCTATAGAGCAACATTAAAATGGGCTATGTCTTGACACCATAGATGAAATAGCTAATAAAATTGTAGCTATCACAACTGTGCATCAACATTTACACTGGGTTGAGACTGGTTGAACTAGATTGGAAATATCTTAATTGGGGCACACAATGATTCTTTATAGGAAATGAGGTCAGATCAACATTGCGCTGGGTTGAGGCTGGTTGAATTACATAGAAAATAGCTGGATGGGGACACACACAGACTTTCCATAGAAACATGCATCAACATCACTCAAGGTTGAACCTGTCAGGCAACTACAATCTATCAAAAGACATGAGATCACTAAACTTACTCTGAATTCAACGAAATACAATCCAGCTGAGCCCTACCTCATGATTGTGATGGCGGCCTCTGGTCAGCCATCGGAGAAGCAGCTCAAACAGGTAGAAGAAGTACATGCCACCGACCACAGCACACGCCTTCCACAGCATGCCACTCTCACAGCGCTCCTCCTCCTCCTCACTCCCTCCATAGTAGACCTTGTAGTGATGGTGCTCCAGGCCAAATGTCTGCAGCACAAGGATAGAGAAATGCATCACACAATTATGCAGTTATCGAAGTGATAAGGAGAGCTAATTACCCTCCAGGGAGAAATGGAAATAATTAATTCATTCACCCCAATACACAGATTAATTCATTCACCCCAATACACTGATTAATTCATTCATCCCAATACACTGATTAATTCATTCACCCCAATACACAGGTTAATTCGTTCACCCCAATACACAGATTAATTTATTCACCCCAATACACTGATTAATTCATTCACCCCAATACACTGAAAAGTTTTGTAATCCATTTCAATTAAAGTACCATTAATAATCAGAAGGATTGGTGTTTGCAACATGGAGCCAGGTGCTAGACAATTCCCAAACCACACAATCTTAGTGTGACCTTAGTGCACTACGAGTGGCTCATATATGAAAGAATCTAGAAAACTCGGTATTGCAGTAGCTCCTCAAGCATATTAAGTGTGTTTTTTGTTGAACTGTTTTGGACACAACAAATACTATGTTATATATCCACTTCAACTTTGTGTAATGGATCCTCATGGCAGTAGTCCTTCCCCCACCGCCACACACCCAATATTTGCCACATATGTTATCAACTAGGAACTGAATGTTCACCAGATGTGTCCTGATGCATAATCAGCACAGTATGGGCTATCCTATTGAGTATGAACTATCCTATTAAATATGTACTATCCTATTAAGTATGTACTATCCTATTAAGTATGTACTATCCTATTAAGTCACAATATCCAGATTATCCGCAAGAAAAGTGTTGTTGATGCATGTAACAATCTTGTTCTCCATGTGCAAGGCCTGTCCAGGATATGTTATATTGAAATATTTACTTAGAGCTCTAATTGATATCTACACTGTGCCTTCCCTTGACCCTCACTTCAGGCAGCTGCATACAGTTGCTTAAGTTGGGGACTTAATAGGGGACTTGCATGATTATGTCAGGTACTACCTGCCAAGCCTACTTATGGTATCAGTGAACCACCAGTACCATAGAAAATGTATTGGCATTCATGACTGGTAACGCTATTTTTGAGAACTGCATCTCAAAAATAGTTCATGCTTTCACCATACTATAGGAATAGAAGCTTTATAAAATTTTCAGCGTGCTGATAGCAAATTCCAGAATATTCAGATATTTGCTTGTGGTTAAAATGGTTTTAAAAGTGAAAATAAAGGTAAGTGGTGATATTTCAAGTGAGCTCCCTAGCTAGTTATAGGAACTCTTTGGTTGGTGCTAGTAGCAGCAAGTGTGGACAGTTGCCAGAGATGGTGTGGCCCAAAGTAGCTGCTAATTCTTTTTAAAAACACTTTCTTAGGCAATACCTCATCTCCAAGAATTTCTGCATTGTCACAAGTGCTGCCCAACAGAATTTTGAGAAGTATTGCAGCTATTTCTGGGCCAAGATTAACTCTGGCAACTGTCTGACACTTACCTCTGCTTTCACCCGCCAATAAGTTTTGAGAACTAGCAACAGCCTCAATGGTGTGGTCATAACTAATCTTTCCTTCGCTTTCACACTCCATTTCTCAGCAATTATAGCTCAAACTATTCTGGAATATGCTATCATCATGCAGATAATTTTATAAAGTTTCTACGCCTATAGTATGGTGAGAGCACTAATTACTTTGTAGTTGCAGTTCTCAAAAATAACGTTGCCAGTCATGAATGCTAATATATTTTCTAAGGTGCTGGAAATGCACTGATACCATAAGTAGGCGTGGTAGGTTGTATGTGATGTAATCATGAAGTCCCCTATTCATTCCACTCCAGTTAATACATCATCTATGCCCTTTACTTCCATCACCAAGTATCTCCATATTTGAAACTCATTTATAATTAGTCTTACCATCATGTGAAAAACAAGAGCAATAATCTTAAATTATCAAAACACACACTTTAATGTTCACTACAATAGTGAATACATGCAAACACTAGAGAAGGGACTTCTCTCCATCGATTTTAATATGCAGCTTCATTGGAGTCAATATGTGATATTTTATGCCTGTGGCTAGGAAACAAAGCTAACTACATATCTGTCATGTGTTCAAATGTTGTGTAAACAAGCAGTCACCTGTTCTGTCTTGGTCATACAACGTCCACTAACAAAAGTCCTATAGAGAAGTGAAAGCATCAAACACAGTCACCCTTTGAGAACACATTATTCTTCACAATGTCTGTCACAAACACATGGTTGTGGATGAGTGTGAAGGGATATAGCTGTCTTCTAATTACACTGATCTGTGGGACATTCTGAAGTGATTTAAATAACCGATTTAAATGGAAATACGAGATAAAATCTATCCATGCTACATTGGTGTGCACGTTGATATTAATCACCATCAACATATAGTTATGTACTTCAAATGCTCTTCTTTTGCTTTTAATTTACCTCTTAAAAAGATATTCTTTTGTGCCTGGTAGAACAAATAATCTCCCAAGCATTGTGGACTATCTGAGACTATTTGATAGTATATTAGAACAGTTCATTTTTTGCCAGTAAAGAATTAACAATTACTCTTATCAAGAACAGCAAAAGAATGAGAACATATTTTAGTCCTAATTCTCTTCTTTACCATCTCCCATCTTCCACATAACCGTTACCATGGTATCCATATTCATAACTCCTTGCCCTCTCAGCTTCCCCTATCTATTTATGCATATCGTCCATTTTATCTCTCACGTTCCCTTACTGACCCTTTCCCACTCTTCCTACTCATAATGCACTTGGTAAGTACTACCATCAGTCTATCAGACCTGTAGCAAGAGGTGTACACAGACCTGTGGCAAGAGATGTAACACAGCATCACTGAAGAGAGCAGAAGTGCCCAGTGAAATCATGAACAAATTGAAGTGCTCGTAAAAGCGACCGAATTTCGTGTTCTCCCTGAGCAATGGTAGAAAGATGACCCCAAGCAGAGAGAGGAGACTCAGGAGTCCCACCATCAGAGTACCATATCCATAGGCTGCGGAGAGAATGATAGCAAAAGTGACCACATGAATGTAATTTTTGTATTCTCATATCCAGACTATCTCCCTGCTCCACCCTGCCTCAACACAATGAATCTGATAAAAGTGTATGGACGAGCCATTGAGACATGCTGTCCACTTCCAACTGTCAACTTCCACCTGCTAGTCTGTGTGATGTTGATTAGTGGATGCGCCGATTAATTTTACTTCTTTTCTCTGCCATGGAACATCAATTTGAAGCTACATGGGAATCTATAACTAAATACATATGTAATTAACTTCTCCTGTAACACAAAACAAAATACCTTCGACACAATGGAGTTTGTGATTATCTTGAACATATCATGTGATGTGTATACATACCTTTAGCTTTGTTCACCACCATGCTATCGGAGTCAGAGCTGGAGTTACTGCAGCTGGAGGCATCCTCAAGGCAGCAATTGTAAGTGGTGTTCAGACCAACCAGGAGTCGTTTCGAGAAATTGAAAAGCGTCTCACAAATGGCATAATCTTGAAATTTATTGAAATCTTTAAAAAATGACATAAATAGGATATTGACGATAGCATCAAGGCAAGTACATAAAAAAGCTTCCCCACAGGTGAGAGCTACATGACCACACAGTGTTGGGCTTTAAAGAATAAAAAAAAAATTTTTAATTTTAATTAAAAAAAATTTTTTTTTTTTTTTTTTTTTTTAATCAACGTAATAATCTATATGCTAAAATAGTATTCTATGGATTCATTAACAATAACAATAAAACTAAAAGACATAGATAATAATGAATCAATTTAATTGCAGTAAAAATTGCAAGAAATAAATTAGCAAGAAGTAGATTCTGCAATAGAATATGCTATCTAATAGCACAGGCCTTGGCAGCAATTTACTGATATACTTCAGCACTAGAGAGAAAAATTCATGCTACATAATTATTTTTCTTCATTTTACTAAGTTGGTCATTGTTTTGAACTGGGAACATAGGATAGATTCAGCCTCAAGACAAAATTTTAAATATCATTTAACATTACAACATTTATTCTGTTATTCCAGTGGTCACAGAGCTATCTAGTACAGAAAAAACTAACAAAAAATATTTTTTTAACTTTTTTAATTTTTAATTTTCTCTCTCTCTCATCACCTAATAAATAAACCATTTCAATTTTCTTTAATGGTACCAATAATTTTGCATATGTCATTGCTTATTATCCACATTATTAATGACAATAAAATCTAGCTAGTGCTCCAAGATGAATTGTTTTTAAATATTTTACTCGTGCAGCTACATCACGAACCTTCATACTCTATTACACTGCAAGACTCTCCAGTCTCAGGGTCAGCTATGGTCATGTCCTCCACAATGGTGGAGTAGGCTGTGACAAATTCAAGTCCAGTAAAAGGGCACTGCGCCTGAAATGCAACAATTACTTAATCAACTAACCACATCAACTACAAATCAACACAAAACTAACAGTTTCATCACGAATTTGGGATGCCATTGCGGGCTTTCTGCTTTCAGAGAGACTCATTAACGCACTCGCTCCCACGACCAGGGAGGAGAGCGTTACTCTCCACATATTCACGGAAGTCAGTTAGTACGTATAATGTCTCCTGCTTCTGCTGCAGATATTTGCTGAATTGAAACGGTCTCTCTACCGGGGGGGGGGGGGGGGTGTGGTTAGTATACAGTTCAATTATCACAGCTAAATCTGATACAGGACAAGTACATATTTCCAAGCGCTGGACTTAGCAAATCAATACCCATCTGTCTTCACTCAATATATTTATTCATTCGTATATTTATTTATTCGTATATTTATTTATTTTTTTTATTATATATGTACTAGCAGCATATACCCGGCATTGCCAAAGTACCATTTTTGTCCTCTTTTGGGCCTGACACGAAAACAGAAGTGGGTGTGGTCATATAAATGTACTTAAAACATTCCTCAGATATTGATTTTAAATATATATGGGTTCATTAGTTTAACTCCCTAGGTTCAAGTGATTTTGCTGAAATACCATTTTTGACATTAATAGCCTTACACAGAGAAATGAAGAGGTGTGGCCATATGGGACACAGCCCATGTTATTCCCAGAGTAAAGTTGTATATCAAAGTTTTAGATCTCTAGCTCCAATGGTTTTTCTGGCAAAAATACCATTTTTGGCTTTTTCTCCTTACCATGGTAACCATTTTGCGAAATTTTTAGCCCATGTTTTAAGTTGGGTCAAAACCTATCATCACGCTGAGTTTCAGAGAAATCCACCTACCAGTTTGGCCCAATGATGGTGCAGGCAGGCAGGCAGGCAGGCAGGCAGGCAGGCAGGCAGGCAGGCAGGCAGGCAGGCAGGCAGGCAGGCAGGCAGGCAGGCAGGCAGGCAGGCAGGCAGGCAGGCAGGCAGGCAGGCAGGCAGGCAGGCAGGCAGGCAGGCAGGCAGGCAGGCAGGCAGGCAGGCAGGCAGGCAGGCAGGCAGGCAGGCAGGCAGGCAGGCAGGCAGGCAGGCAGGCAGGCAGGCAGGCAGGCAGGCAGGCAGGCAGGCAGGCAGGCAGGCAGGCAGGCAGGCAGGCAGGCAGGCAGGCAGGCAGGCAGGCAGGCAGGCAGGCAGGCAGGCAGGCAGGCAGGCAGGCAGGCAGGCAGGCAGGCAGGCAGGCAGGCAGGCAGGCAGGCAGGCAGGCAGGCAGGCAGGCAGGCAGGCAGGCAGGCAGGCAGGCAGGCAGGCAGGCAGGCAGGCAGGCAGGCAGGCAGGCAGGCAGGCAGGCAGGCAGGCAGGCAGGCAGGCAGGCAGGCAGGCAGGCAGGCAGGCAGGCAGGCAGGCAGGCAGGCAGGCAGGCAGGCAGGCAGGCAGGCAGGCAGGCAGGCAGGCAGGCAGGCAGGCAGGCAGGCAGGCAGGCAGGCAGGCAGGCAGGCAGATTCTGTATTTTGCCAGATATGCCACCGGGCTTAAACGTGATGGTTGAGTATAAAAGGGCGTGGCGTGGCGTGGCACAAAATAAATGCGATTTTCAAATGATTTGATCATGTCGAGCAACGAGGCTGCCGGCTGAAGCCAAACAAGAATGAGGTTGGCCTGGCCCTCTGCTCGGGTATCAAATATATCTCTCCCCCTTCTCAAACCCCTCCAGCTAAACCAAGTTAACTGTCCCAGCTAAACAAAAAGCACAAAAAAAAAAAAAAAAAAAAAAAAGTAACACACTTTGAAACAATCGAAACATGGCCACCAAGTGAAGTGGCTGAAATCCTTCGACTCCTGTAGCCTCAAAATCGGCTAGACTTGTCTTTTGCCACCACATCCAATTGACATTTGAATCAGAGAATTCAAAGGATGACTTCCTGGCCAGGCTTGAACGGGCTAAAAGAATTTTGTCTCCTGGTTCTTCCACCACAACCGCAGTTGCTTCTCTCTCTACTGGACAGGTTGGAGGACAGCATAAGTGAACAGCTCAGAGAACAGGAGCAAACAGTTTCCTCAGTATCTGCTGGCTTCATGAGGTTGGTTCATTTTTTGTGGACCAAGTAGTACTACTATTTAGTGTGTGTAGGGGTGGGTGGGGGTTGTGGTCTGTAGACTCATTCATGCCTTTACATGCGCTGGCATTCTGCCTAGCCAGTATAGTCACTTCAGCCAGTTTGCCAATATCGTGATTGGGAAATGGTATATCCATTCAAGTAAGTGCAGAATTATAATATTTCAGTGAAAATAATGTGTACTGTATTTCTATAAATTAGTGTACCAAGATATTGACTGTGGATGTGGTGAGCAGATGTACTGCTTAGTCAATGGCTAGAGCTGCGATTGAAGTGAAGGAGTTGCCACACTACATCACAGATGGTGAGGTATTCAGTTTATACAAGAGTCGTGCAAGTATTGTGTGGATCATGCATTTCTTATCATGCATAAGTTGGTTGAACTGTTATCATGTCATATTTGGTGATTCAGTAACTGACCTCGTGACTGGCGATGCTTTACGTAAGGACTAACAGCTCCAGTTATTGGTGTTACCACCTTGGTATGTTCTCGGCAGCTAACTAATCTCGTTATGTTATTAATTGTTTTCAATGTAAATAAAGGTTTCTGTGATACCACATCAGGCAGTGAATGCCACAACCTTCAAGTTTGTTTTGTTCATAAACAATCAAATATTTGAACCTTTTCATTACATTCGATGACCAATGCATTGTGCAATTGTAATTCAGTTTCCTAATTGTTGCTCAACTTATTACTATCACCCTCTTATTTCATTACTCTTTGAAAGTTTCATGAAATTATTATTAATGTGTGCATTTCTGTTAAATATATATATATAGATTTTATGCTAGATAAGTTGACGGTTCAAAATCTTTGTAGGGAACCCCCTCTGGATTGAGAAACCTTCGCTTCAAGTCCTAAAAAAGAGGGGGGAAATGTGCATGCAAGATAATGTTTGTAGTAACTTTGTATTACCTGCACTACACAGTGAGGCATCACCTCTCTTATGTCTGCTACGTCCGTCTTGATGGCCTTGTCTTGGTGGCCTTGTACGCCAGGTAGAGTGGGTGCATCCACACCCCCAGTTGGCCAAGAAGCCTCCATAATTTTTGGTGTACCATTTGACCACAGTGGCCATGCTTGGGGAGGAGGAGCCAACAAGCCAACTGGGGTGATGTAAGATTATGCATGGCCCCAAGTTGCAGACAGGGCAAGGTGGGTCTGTCTCTGTACCTACAAGCATAGAAGGGACACTATGGTCAAATCCCATGGGTCCTGTCATTCAATAGAATAACTTACATATATCAAACAACCATTGTTGGAGCTGGGAGGAGAACTGTGGGTGATGGAGCAGGGACTGGTTGAACTTGCTGCTGAAGGATTGCCTCCAGTGGAGCAATCTTCATCCCTGGATATGCCATAGACATTCTGTACAGAAATGCTGAAATTTCTTCCAGCAATGCCTGAGGCACATCCAGGGTGTACTGTACTTGTATCTATTAATTGTTTGAACATTGGTTATCTCAAAAGCAACAAAAAAAAGGTCTGTATATATAAGCTTACCTTCAAAAAAAAGCTATGGCTTCAGACATTACTGCTACAGATTCTGGTTTTGGTGCTTTTGCCCCCAAAATGCTGGCTATTAATAGTGTGACAGACTAAAAGTTGTTTTATTAGGCTACAGTGGGTAAGGAAAGGCTATAATGACGTTGCTGTGGGTTAGGGAAGACTATGGAGTGTGAATTGAGGCTGCAGAATAGCTGAGCCAGAAAGGCAAGTCTGCTGATGATATGAATCTTCCCACCCTTGGGTCAAAGTGCATGCCTCGCCAACCCTTTTTATGGAAGCTGCCTCAAAATCTCTCCACGCTAAGCTACTAGGGTATTTAAACCCAACCTTCATCTTTAAAACCATCTCAGGGTGGGTCTCCTCCATCCCTAAAAGTTTGGTCAAAATCTAACAGAGGGATTTTGAGAAACAGCCGAATATAGTTACATAGGTAGTTACATTGGTAGTTACATAGGTCTTCTAATATATATATATATATATATATATATATATATATATATATATATATATATATATATATATATGTATATGTATGTATGTATGTATGTATGTATGCATGCATGCATGCATGGATGGATAGATGGTGGATGGATGGATGGATGGACGGATGAATTCATTCAATCTTTCATTCATTCATTCATGTATTTATTTATTTATTTTACTTCTTATATATTTATTTATTTATTTATTTATTTATTTATTTATTTATTTATTTATTTATTTATTTATTTATTTACTGATTTCATTTCAATTTTATAATATTTATTTATTTTTAATTAATTTATTATTTTTTATTTATTTAAAAAAAAATTGTTTTTATTTTTTGAAATGAAGATTAAGCTGGTACAGGAAGTCAATAGTTGCAGATCAACTAACGTAGAACTAGAATGCATTTAAATAAACCACTTGATGACTCTCAACTTTAGTGATGAGACAGGAGACATTGGTACCATCAGTTGACACTAAACTATGACTGTGTATTAGCTAACCATAACAACCAGAACATTTCTAGTTGTTTTATATAAATAGAGAGCTCTGTTGATGAACCAGGCTCGCAGTATCAAACTGTTTTATTATTTAACATTGTCAATCAGATTAAAGATGGTGTTAAGAACAAGTTGTTTTTTTATACATGCAAGCATCCATTAAATGTGTTCTGCTGCAGAAGTTGACACATTGCACCAACTGTACTGTTCACCATAACAATCTGGGACCAGCTATATGGTTTCTGAAAATTAGGTCATACTTGGTTTCATTCATTACTTGTAATGTTGACCTATTAAATATTGTTTGCACATGAACTTATTTATACTTTAAGCCACTGCATCTTTCAAAATACTAACTCTCTCCATCTAAATCTTCTATGCCACAAAAAAATATATATTAAAAAATAATAATAATAATAAGAACAATAGAAATTAAAAAAAAAAAAAAAAAAAAAAAAATTTATTTTTACAAACCCACATCTAGATGATATTCAGAGATAAATATAATTGATGTTGATGGTGATTAGATGATGTTGATGAAATACAGGCACATAAATTACAACACAGTCCACCACAATTTTATTCTTTAATTTCTGGTTAGTCTGGTGGGCCACACCTTCCTCCCTCAGAAGGGAGTAGTGTCATGGGCTAAATTTTGGTTCCCTTCCCCTAAATTTTTTGGAAACCATATTACCTTTGTATTGCATCAGGCACCTGTGGGTTTTTTCTTACCCCCCCCCCCCCTCCCTCCTCCCCCTTTTATAGGCATCACAAGCATAATAAGCTTGGAGGGAGGGAGGGGGGGAGCACAATTATGTTCCAATTTTTTTAACATTGATTATTTGTGCAAATAATGCTACCTACTGCAACACCCTAATCTCTCTGGTGTGGGTGCAAGCTAATGGACCTTTCTGCGCCAGAGCGGCCAGACCCTTTACCTGGTTGGTATCCTTTACTTCAACTCATTAACTAACCCTTTACCCAACTGCTCCACTACACTAGGGAAGCTGAGCAAAGCGTTTGGTTTTGGGTCTGGTGTGTTGAGCGGTGGTAGTTGTGCCGACGCCTTCCAAAATGCGCTGTTTAGTGTTGGTGGCTCTGCTGTTCCTAGCATATGCATGTGTGGTAACTGGTAGCTCTATCCAGCTGGACAAGGTAGTTTATTATTTTCCGTGTACATCAGTTGCATTCATTTATGGATGACTTTTTTCTTCATTTTGTGAATAAACTTTCTGTCCAATTTTAGCCTGGGTCCATCAAGTGTGGAAATGGTACAGTTACATGCCTTGATGATCAAACTTGCTGTAAGATATCCTCAACTGGTAACTATGGGTGCTGTCCATCCAAGGATGCTGTGTGTTGTACTGGAGGGTTCCGCTGCTGCCCAAAGAACTACCATTGTGATCAAAAAAGCTGTATCAGTGAAGGAGGCGAAAAATTTGCCAAGTATTTGGTGTCTTGATGTGCAAACACCAGCTGTCATATGAGAAGAACTTTGTTGCTACAGTCTCCCCTCCCCAAGGATCAATAACTCATTGAGCAATTATCTGTATCCCTCCTCCATACTGTCTTATTTGAATGTCCTACATGCTGTCAGTAAATTGTCTTTTATTTAGTGGCCAAAGTTGCCCTACTAGAAATAAATTTTGACTTCTATTATTTTGCTGTCTATTTCATTATTAATTTCCCTTCTCTTTTTTTCTGTGGGTGGATGGGTGTGTATAAATGCACTTTTTCAGAGAAGTGTTTAGATGAAAGTACTCTAACAGGGTTGGGATTCTTACTCAAACAGCCTCAGGATAGACAGCATTCCCAGTGTTGTCCTGCACTGCCAGTGTAGGAGCTTTCCATATACAGCACCTCATGTGTGAAGCTTGGTAGTATGGTATTTGCTCAATACTTTGATATGGCTTAAACATATATTCGAAAAAAAGTGAGGTAAGTGACAGAGTCTGTCATCCTATGTAGTGGCATCTTCTCAATTAACTTTCTTCTGAGAAATGTTAAACTTCTGGAGAAGTGCTGTTAACCCTGCCTATGTCCTCATAATCACCTTCAATTTTTGTTGAGCCAAGTCAAACAACTGGCTGCACTTACCAATAATGCTTCTACTGGCTCTTTCTTCATTTTCCCCCTTTCCATTGCTTATCTATAACAGCATAAACTCCTGGTTAGAGATGATGAGAAAATGTCCTTTATCCTTAGTACAGAGCATGTCCTCATCTTGCATGTTTGTCCCCTTTTTCTGGAGAGGATCATGAGAAACAAAGAAACTATCAAACAAAAAATATTTTGTGGTTTGGTGATATAATGGCAGGAACTACAAATTCTTGTCTGCTTGAACATTCTAAGTCCAATGCTTCCCAATATTTTGTCCAGTGCCATGCCTCTAAGAAATGAAACTATTGATTGGCTTCAAAGACTGTGGTTTCTTAATTTTCAAAGGAAGGGCTTCCATTTATTTTATTCTTTCATTCTTCCCTTTCCTGTCTCTATTGTTGTTTCTAATCAATTTAAAACTAATTCTTTTAATATGAATTATTCCCCCAACAAATTATCATCCAGTTGAATGCATAAACACCTACAAGATTTTGCCATTTCTGTGAAACAGTGAGGTCCATAGCTTGCCATGATTTAGCAAGCATTTCCTTCTCTTTTTTTCTTCATTGCTTAATGTCTTAGTAGTACCTATTTGCAAGGGTGAGCTATTACTACTAGCACAGCTTCTTCTTTTTTACTTGTAATTTCCCTACAGCCTGCATTGGGTGTTAAGATTATTCAGTGTGAGGTGAGCCATTGGAGTAAAAAATCGATGCAGCAATATTACTCATCGCTCCACCATATAAATTAGTCCACAACATTGGGGGTGGTAATTATACAAAGTGGATTGGGGATCCCGAATGTGGTAGCAATAGTGAAACCCTGAAGTGTGTTTTCTTTTCTTTTTTTCTTTTTTTTTTGAGTGTGTTGTCCAAGCAGTATCTGCAATTTCTGCATTCTCTGTTTGTTCTCGCTGGTTTAATACTCAAGTAACTGCACCTGCTAGAAGTTGATCTATTTTGAAGTGAGGAGATCATGAGTGGCGTTCTGACAATGGAGGAGCCCCGTGGGTTATGCTATATTACTAGCTTAGGGTGGGTGTTTTTTGTTTTTGTTTATTGGGGGGAGGTTCTGCAAGATGATGTTATTTGAGCTGGGGAAAACAACGGAGATAGACTGCAGTGATTTATAATGACTTCAAGATATATATATATATATATATATATGTATGTCTAGCTTCCTAGCTGGTGCTGGTGTACCTTTATCAGACTGTCTAGTCAAACAATGAAATGAAGCTGAAAGAGAAACACCTGTGATTAGATCACATTGAGAGATTACCAACTTTAACAGCTTGTTAAGTTTACAGGCTTACAATCATGATAGAGGTCTGCTGTTTCATGCCCCCCCCCCCCCCCAATGGTGGCTGGGATGGTGACTGGTCCTTGAAGTTTTGTTTAGTATGGGCAGCTGCACAATTTTATCACTTGTTGTTTTTTTCTGTAAGTTAGTATAGTAGTGAAATCCTTATATATTATTTTCACTAACTCCCTGTGTGCCTGTCTGCATGACTGTCAAGAAAAATGTTTTTGAATAAAATTTCATTCTGCTCCCTAAAGGTCTACAAACTGCTTTGTACCTTTTAACCAACAGTAAAGCTAAACAATAAAAGACCTGTGGAGTATTTTAGGATTATTTAAGGTGTATTTCTAAACTAGATTACTCAGCTTCAGAAATGCAGCTGCTGCAGTGTTCTTTCTGTCTCTCTCTCCCCCCCTTTCTCTCTACTCTACCACTCTTGACCAAGTACAATTCTTCACACTAAAGGGGGGGGGGGGCAGAAAACATCTGCAGCAGCCACAAATCTGGGTTATGAGTATGTTGCAAATTAATGATTAATTATAAAGTTGGCAGAATATACTTGAAAATTTGAAATGAAAGAAGAAAAAAAAGTTCCAAAATGTCTTCCTCCATCAATACATAGAATGTTGACTACAATAACACAAAATCATAACAATCAATGAATAAATAATAAATAGGTAGAAAAAAAGAATGAAAAATGTTGAAAGTAACACTATTGAGGATACCCACTTAAATAAAATTAATTTTTTTTTTAAATAATGAATGAAAATAATTTAAAAGCAACAATATTAAGAAAGTTCAAGTACACACCCATTTATGGCTATCCAGAAATTAAGTCAAAGTACACTGGACACCACACAAAAGAATTTGAGCCTCATTTCACCTTCAGCCATGCCACTACTTAAAAAAACAACAACAACAACATACAAGGAATGTGGACATTGGCCCCTCCCACGAGTGAATGCATGGGAGTAGCAGTGAGGAAAATGTTCATTACAACACAATTACACCAGGAATTTTAAAATGTTTGGAAAAAGAAAAGGCTACAACATCATGAGCAGTGTCTGGGGCTGGAGACATTAAAAAATCAATGACTGTAAGAAAGAAAACTGGAGACATTTACAATTGCTGAGGAAGCACTGTGTGGAAGTCATTTATCCAAAACAATTTTATCACTGCCCAGCAGAAGAATTAACTTGAAACTCTTCTAATGCCTTTTGTTAATGTTTAGGATAGTGTTTGTTGGTCAAAGTGCCTTGGTCATTGCAAGCGAAGCTGCAAATGGGCCTCTGGTGTTAATTATTTTGAGGACAGTTGGTTTGTGTTTATAGCCAAAAAGATTGTTACCAATCTATAATATGATTCATGTCTTTCATGCTAGTGACCATGCTACCTGTGTGACAAAGAATAAGTTATACTTCAAATTAGTAAGTGGGTACTGGAGCATGTGATACTATTTAAAATGGAAGAACAAGCTGCTCTATAATAAAATGAAAAAAAAAATGGTGGGTGGGGGGGGGGGGAAGGTGTTAAGTAAAACTGAAATATCACTGATATATGAGTGAGAGCTGCTCAAATAGGTTGGACCACCTCACCAGATGCTCTGTCTGTGTGTGGGAAGGTGGTTATCTGAGACTTAAGGCCCATCGGGTGTCACAAGCCAGACAATCAAAGAGGGATTGATCTGTTTAGTCACTGTTGCCAGGTTTTAATGAAAGCAGCAGAAGTGTGTCATAAAGCAAGGATGTTGTTTCAATTGCAAATCTTATACATGAGCTTGTGAAAATCTAAAATGAACAACTAATGAGCATTTAGATATGCTACAGTTAAATTTATTCATCGCTAACTGACTCTGCAATATGCCATATTTGTGGAATCTGATCAATCACATTTGTTTACTAGATCTGTAACTGGCTCACTATAACCTGGTTGACTGCACTGATCATTCCCATTTTGATCAATCAGGCATGCAAAACCAACATCTGCTCTGCACAGTAATGGAGACATTCTGCTTCCCTATCTTTATGTGATTACATTACATTAAGTTACTAGATCTGAAATATTGAGTATCAACTTCAGGATGAACTGAAGTACTTACAAAGCAGCAATGATAATTCATATTCTCCTTTATTTATATTAGTGTATCATTTCCGCCCACTCTTGTTATACATTGTCAACACAAAGAAACTCTGTGAACATGCCTATTTGACTGGTGAGCTTGTTCTAAGATTTTCATACTTACAATTTAAAGAAGACCTTCAAACTTTTTTTGTTGGAAAAATCTGTTCGCTCTTTCAAGTACATATTTGGTGTGCAGCTTTTATTATAACTTGTTTTTAGTCTTCCTAGATCTAAATCAACATGCATTCTAATAATAGGATATGAACAAGTTGAGACTGTCTTAAGTCCTGTCCACACTGCACACTAAAACTGGTTTCACTTGTGTCTGGAATGGGTTACATGCATCCACACTACACCCAGTTTCATCCCAATGGGTTTCACCTGAAACCTACAGAAGGGTAGGTTTCAAGTGGCTCAGATTTATTTAACATTCCTGTTGCTTTATTGTTTAGAGCTCAGCTATAATAGCTCTCTCCCTCCTCTCTATCCTCCGTTTGTGCAATAACATTGCAAAGGAAAAAAGGCAGAACAGAGTAGCACACGAGAAAATAACATATCCCTTTTCTATACCAGGTAGAAGTAAACCAATTAATCAGCCCAGCCAATTATTCAGCCCAGCCAATTATTCAGCCCAGCCAATTATTCAGCCCAGCCAATTATTCAGCCCACGCAGGTGATGTGGAGCAGGTTCAGCACTATGCCAGTGTGGACAAAAGAAAATGTTTTGAACAGGGTGTTGCTGGAGAGAGGTACAAACCGCATGTAGTGTGGACAGGCCTTTACAATAGCAATATGGCTATGTCCTTATCTTCCCAGGAAATGGTTGTGAGAAGTATAACCACAAAGAATATAGACTACATGACCTTTTATTGTTCTTTAAAAACAATATAGCTCCACTCTGTCTGTTTGCCCTGCTGGTTTCCACATGCACAGACACTTGTCTACCTGTTGAAGTAATTGTATTTTAAGGTACCACTTTAGCGATAGTGGTCCTGCAAGGTGCTCCAACTGACTACCATAGTAGCTCCATGGCAACCATGCTTTGGAGCGAACATGGATGGTCTCACCATCAACTTACTGTTTGTTGGGCAAGTATTTGTTCTAACACTGCCTTCCTCAATGAGCTCTTAATTAAATGTTTGCTCTGGTTGTTAATGCATCTATACTACCTCAACTAATTCAGCAAAAATTGTTATATTCCATTTCCTGCCAGAACTGCAGTAGAAAAAAATATCTGCACAGGATTTTATTGATTTGTTATTTCCATAGTTCTCTGTGACTGTGTGGTTCAGAGATAGAATGTTATGTTGTTGTTCGCCTGACCTATTGCCTGCACTAACTGTGGGAATGTGAGGAGAATATCTCACCATGTTCCTCTGCAACACTTCAGCTTGAGTAGCCACTAACTATATCCAATCATTCAATCCTCCATCTTAACGAGTGCTTGCTGGCAGCATTATAGCTGCACTCTATAACTAGCACTTTGTTTCACTGCACTCACTGAAGTGATCACCGTCTAACTGGGCTTGTGGTTGTTTTATGCTAGCACTGTACACTGGTCCTGGCTAATAAGGTTTATCCCTTGTAGTCCCTATCTCTCTCTCTCTCTATCTCTCTCTATATCTCTCTCTCTCTCTATGTCTCTCTCTCTATGTCTCTCTGTACACTAAATAATTGGGGTAGTGAACTTTAAGTCAATAGAGCACTCTTCTTTTTTTGTTGCTTGGGTGTAGTGTTCCTTCCTCTGTGTCCTTCACATCGTATCAGTCCAATGTAATAGCTTGTTTTAAAGGGGAACTCTTTTTTTATGGTGTTAGTGATAATGTTTCTTCTCTGACATTCCTTGTTTGCTTTCTTCCCTTTCCTTCCTCAGCCTCGTATGCAGCTACAGTGAACCAAGGGCAAGGTGGTGCTGCTCCAAACAACTTACCTCACTATCAACAGCAGTATCCCCCTCAAAAGTCTTCAGAGACATACCCCTCACAAGCTCAGTTCCAAGGACAATATCCTCAGGATCCTCGGCTCTCCCAAGCAGGCTACCCCTCACAGCCCCAGGGGCCATATCTCTCACAGCCCCAGGGGGCGTATCCCTCACAGCCCCAGGGGGTGTATCCCTCACAACCCTATGGGGCATATCCCTCACAGCCCCAGGGGGCGTATCCCTCACAGCCCCAGGGGGCGTATCCCGCACAACCTCAGGGGGCGTATCCCACACAAACCCAGGGGGCGTACCTTACCCAATACACTCCTTACACAGAGCCACAAGAATCCTCCACTGTGGTGGTTAGTACATATATCCGGACCCCCTCCTGTGACAAGCACAAACTGTATTTACGAAGAGGAACTGTTCTGGTGTTGAATATTGCACTGTGGCAACTTTGTGGCAGATTTTATGGCTTTAAATGGTGGAAGGCAAGGCTTTCTTTATTTAGCAAATTTATTCAGCATGCAATGAAGAGAAGAATATTTTCTTGCTTTTCTACTGGAGGCTGAGGCAACAGGTTTTCCATTATCATTTCCCCTTCCAACCACATAACTCCAAGTGGTGTGGGTGGATGATGATCAGTAGCTAGCTGGACCTCTCCTCTCACATTGTGGGCTCACCACCTGCACAGCTCATGTGAATAACTCATGGCTCCTCCACAGCCTCTGTTGCTATTGGAGCAGTAATTCATACATTTCAGAAAGATGTAATGAAGTGTTACATTTATAATTCAATCATGTCTCCACTAAAATAGAGACACAGCTGAGCCAAATACTAATTGAATTGAATTAAATTGTAATTGGCTTATCTATTGAACTTTATATTTTCTCTATTTAATATAAACTTGGTTATACACACTTTTCAAGGTGATTGCTGCTAATTAAAAACGACTTTAATTCTTGTTAACTTAATTAGTGTTAATCATATTATTGTATGTAATTGTGCTGTGTTATTTTGTGTAGCTTGTGAATCAACAGCCACAAGTGCAGGTGTCTAATGCTAATGGAAAAAAACCTGATAACTACCAATTGTTTTCCATCTTAAGCTTGTTCTGCTTTTGCTGTCCATTTGGAATGATTGCTTCTTTCTACAGTAGACAGGTGAGTGGGGGGGGGGGGTGGATGGGTGAGTGGGTGAAAGTTGGGGAAGGCTACTTTGTTTTGTGGTGGAGCTATGTGTGAGATGTGAAATATGAAAATGTTACTGGTTGGCTATGCACTCAGTGTCATAAAAAAAAATTTTTTTTAACCCACCCTCTCCACCCAAACATCCTAACAGTAATGAGTTTATGTGTTTCGTTCTGATGTCCTGAGTGGCGTGACAAATGGTTCCGGTCATTTTCTCTGTGTGTGTGGGTGGGCTCATTGCTTTTTTTTTTTCCATTATTTTTATTTTTCTTTCTCTTTTTATCTCTCTCTCTCTTTGGCTGTCCATAACATAATCTACATTCGTACACAAGAAGTAGTGTGTGAGGGTTTTCATTTACATGGGAAACCACCTCATCTTATTTAGATTTCTCTTATGTGTGTTTGTTTTTTCTTATTTGTTTATATGTTTGTGGCGTATGGACTCCTTCAGTTCCCACTAAAATTTGTAATCTTTGGTACCAATGGTCAAGAAAATGTCCAGGGAGTGTTTGTAACTTGGTTTCAAAGAAAATAAAGCTTTGAATTCAGACATGAGTAGTGCTATAATGAAAATGGAAACCACCATTTGCAAACAAGAATTAAATGGTGTGCACAAATTTGACAAGAAGCATTCCAGTCTATCACTTTTTTTTTCTTTTTTTTTAACATAGTATTCCTCTCAGCATGGCCAGTTGTTTCTGAGCAAATGTGTAGGCAAGGCCAGTGCAGTTGGAAGGATGGGTGAGCTTATGAACTATTAAACACCAGAGAACATACCAAAAGGTAAATTTAAGAAAACAAAAACAAAATCTCAATTAAATATACAAAAAATAAATAAATAAACTTTTGAAAAACACTTCGGGGCACACAACAACCCCACTACATAAACTTCTATTAAAATATGTTTGTATATTTATTATTATAGGTATGAGTATGTGAAGCAAGAGTAGGTCCAAGAAGGACAATGGAAATAATGAACAAGAATCAAACTTTAAAGTTGTAGTGTGGTTAGTAAACTTTGATGAGACTCATTCTGGATAGAGCTAGCAAAAGTAAAAAAAATGGCTATTTCAGGCTGGCTAATGGGAAGCTGTATGCCGAGCCCAAGAGAAAAAAAAACAGGTTTTGCAGCTGCTGTTGGCACTGAATTTGTTTCCAAGGAAATTAAAATTTTAAGAAATAAAGATATTTTGGTATTTGGTTTTCCTAGTACATGTTATCAGGTTTTCGTGGGTGAATAGGTGGTTGGTTTCGAATTGATGGCACAAACACCAGTTGGTTCTCTGAAAATAATAGCTACAGAAAAAAAAATGAAATAAAAAAACTATGGAAAAAGGATACTAGGGACCTTGATTTTGCATGCCAAATGAGGAATTACTTGGCACAAAAAAAAAAACCTGGCAGGTGGGGGGATAGGATCTTAATTAGACCAACCAGTTTTCATTTGACAACTCTTTGGCTGCATGAAGAGTTGCTATCCCACCTCATCTCCACACAACCATTTATAGATCCTCTGATTAAAGATAGAAAATGTTGTGCACCACAAAATTCTTAATACTTAATGAATTATGATTGAGTTATGGAAAATTGAGAATCAAAGAAATGTTAGAAGAACATTTAAACCCTGCAGTCAAAGCTGCAAATGGTCCTCTTGTTGAAGAAAACAACACAAGACACTGACATTTTGATATTATCAAAAATATTCAGGATTTCATCAGACTGGGTTCCCCTCTACCCCCCCCCCCCTGCCTAACTTTTAAAAAAATATTATTGTGTTGTAGAATTAGATACAAAAACATACACTTTAAATTTCCTAATAACTTTTATGAAAAGAAGAAAAGAAAAACGGAGTGTTTACATGTTAGTAGCTACTGTTAGTAGCTTACTATAAGTAGCGAAAAACCCACCATACAGGTGGGTTTTTTTGGCCCACCTTTTGTGGGTTATAGTCACCACAAAAAAAATCAGCTTAGAAGACAAGTTGCAAACTTTTAAAACAAAAGTGAACACGTGATTAGGTCGTAGTTTTTTTTTAAAATTTTTTAAATACCATGATTAACATTTTTAGCCTTACACACGAAGAGGAAAAGGTGTGGCCAGATGGGACCCATCCCATGTTATTTGCAGTGTCAAGCTGTGTCTGTATGCCAAGGTTTTAGGCCTGTAGCTCCATTCTTTTTTCTGACGAAAATACCATTTTCGGTGTGTATTTTAATACAGAAAGGGGTGTGGCCATACTGATATGCTTATGTTTTTTCCCTGGTGACATTGATTCTTAATATGTATTGGTTCCTGGTCTAACTTGAACTGTTCAAGTGGAATCGCAGACAGACAGGCGGACTATTCGCACTTATAGTATAGATTCTTAATTTGTTTGTTTCTTTGTTCGATAACTCCTCCCAGATGATTGGGCAGTCACCCAGGGGTGGTTGGTGAAGATCAGAGTAAACCCCCTCCCCCCCCCCCCCCTTTCCCGTGAGGCTATTTTTTTTTCAAAATTTCCTGGTTTGGGTCACAACTTTGTCTAAGTTAACCACCACACTTGCTACAAACACAATAGAGGACTTGCATGATTACGTCACACACAACCTGCCATGCCTACTTATGGTATCAGTGAACCTCCAGCACCTTAGAAAATATATTAGCATTCATGACCTGCAATGATATTTTTGAGAACTGCAATCGCAAAATAGCTCATGCTTTCACCATACTGCAGGAATTCCAGAATACCCAGCATGAAAGTGAAGAAAGGCTAGTTTGCAACATTTCCAGGAGCCTGCCTGCTATTTCTAGGAACTCATTGGTTGGCGCAGTAGCGGTGAGTGTCACACAGTGGCCAGAGACAGTGTCTGTGCAGAAATAGCTGCTAGTCCTTCTCTAAATACTTTGTTAGGCAGCACCTCATTTCCAAAATTTTCTGGATTGGTACAGGTGCTGCATAACAGGGTTCTGAAAAGTATTGCAGCTTCTTCTTGGCCAATATTAGTCCTAGCAACCATCTAGCGTTGACCGCTACTGCCACCTACCTTTGAGTTCTGAGAACTAGCAGCAAAGTCTCGGGCCAGTTCTTATCTAACCTTTCTGTCACTTTCACCATCATTTTTTCAATAACCATAGCTTGAATATTCTAGAATTTGGTATCAGCACGCTCAAAATTTCATAAAGTTTCTATTCCTATAGTTTGGTAAAAGCAGGAGCTATTTTCCAGTTGCAGTTCTCAAAAGCATCACTGCCAGTCATGAATCCCAATACACTTTCCATGGTTTGGGTGGTTCACTGATACCATAAGTAGGCGTGGCAGGTAGTCTGTGATGTAATCATGTAAATTCCCTATCGTATAACCGAACATAGATCAGCAAAATATTCCCCAAACCACTTCCTGCTGTTTTCCTTTTCTTATTTTTTAACCCTGTTGGCCCAAACATCTGTTGTGACAGGGAACAAACAAACCAACAAAAATCTCAAATTGTAGTAAGGTATCTTTTACTGTCTCTGTCTTTATGATGGGTGTTCTAGTAGTACTAATACTCAAAGGCGTAGGTCTATAAACTTTACTATTCATGAGTAACCAACCCACTTAGTTGTAACAACAAACTTTTATGTTTTCATACATTAAACAATCCATTAAAAATCTATTTTTGACAACAACAAAAAAATTTGAGGTTTCCTAGACTGTGTGTCACAGGTTACAATTATGTGCTAGTTCAAGTGTAATGTGATCCCATTCAAAAGGACATTTCTAGAGGAATTTATATTACCAATCTCACAGGAAATCCAAAAGGGCACTAATTACTACAGATGCATCATAATGTTTACTTTAGAAATGGGGCAATGCCTCCTATATTCCTCCCCTCCCTCCCTCCCTCCACCTTCCCCATGTGTATAACTGGTACTTCTCTAGTATATTTATAGACAAGAAGGGGAGGGGGGGGGGGGGGGGGGGGGGGGGAAAGGATTAATATATAACTAATGACTATATTGGATTAACTTGTGTGGAAAAAATAAATGAAACAAGACTACCCATAGTGTTCTGAAGTGAAGTGTGACACCTTACCTATTCAACTCACTTTCAACAACCCTTGTACTGCACGAAATGCGTTAATTGTTAATTCTTTTCTCTTTTCTTTTTTAATACTTATATTCTGATATTCCGGTAAACATATTTACAATCTTATTACATTAATTTGCCCCGCCCCCCTTCCCCCAAATATATCTATTCAATATTTTTGTCAGCTTTTTTTAAAAGTTATGTCAACTAGTCACACCTGTTTTATGTAGTGGTACAAACAGCTATTGTCATTTGTGTGTATCTTGGAGAACAACCAACGTGTTGGTGAGAACCTGATCATGGCAAGATTAACATGTTCTAGAGCAGATATATCTTGCTTCTTTGTCTTCTGATTGTACAAAGACCTGTGAAGGAAGCCGTAATAGCTCACCTACAGACAGTCTGTTGTTTGATTTCTTCAATTCTTCCAAGTGCTCTTGCTTGTGGTCAATGAAGATGTGAAACTGTCATTTTGTGATATTCCTTTTTTAGTTAGTTTAGCAAAAGATTCTAAAGCTGTGAGATGATCCCAATCTTGATCTGGTGATGCTGATGATGTGGACAAACTTAACCATCTATAGGTATCTGGAGAGCCCAGAGGCTGATTTTTTTTTTTTTTTTTGGTTATGGTTTTTGTTTATTTTTGAGGGCGGGGGGAAGGGAGCGGTATTCTTCCTCCTCCTCCTACTTGTCCACTAGCGAAAAACCTGCACCATGGGCTTTTTTTTCCGGTCGGCCTCCTACACTAACAATCCTTTTCAGTTTGCTCAATGTGTTCGCTATATATAGAGGAGGGATTTTGTGATCAAAACGGAATAAGAAAGAAAATAGTGTATAGGGAAATGGGAAAAAATAAATGGAGAAAAATCCCTGTCTAGAATACAATCCTCCAACTTTAAGCTTGGAAGACTGGGACCGAAATTGAAAGGCCATGGCTTATTAGGCTTTTTCGTATTACAGAGAATTTAAATTACTTTTTTTTCTCTCGCAGAGCATTCCCCAATACAAAACTTAATCTATGCACTCCCACTTGTTCCCTTAATAGACTGTAAATATATATTGTGATTGGAATTTCTGTTTGGGAGGAGTAGTATTACTTACGGACAGATAAAACGCTTGCAAACTGTATATAGTGGGAAATTTTTTAAAATTATTAATGTTTCTATTATTCTCAAACCTAAACTATAGTGCACATTTCTAACAAGCACTTCTGTATTCCATAATTATTCGGTTGTCACGTTATTTTTGTTGTTATTTTTTTGGGTTTTTTTTTTCCTTTTGTTTGTTGTTCTATATTTTATTTATTTATTTATTTATTTTTATTTATTTATTTATTTATTTATTTATTTATTTATTTATTTATTTATTTATTTATTTATTTATTATTATTTTTTTAAATTTATTTATTTATTTATTTATTTATTTTTTTAATGTAGCATGATGTTTGAAATACATAAAGTTATCAAATCTTTGTCAATCAAAATAAATTATTCAGCCACTTTAAACCCCCCTCCCAGGTGGACTTAGCATGGGCTCGAGGTGACACAGCTGGTGCTCACCGAAACTCCCGCTATGCCGTGTGGTGGAATGTTGCAGCCCTTACGGGGGGTGGAATTCTTTTTGTGATAGTTAGTCTTGGTATTACCATAGGCACCAGTTTAGGGTAGTGACATTTAACTAATATATATATATATATATATATATACTTGCTGCACCATAAAATGTCCCTTCATAACCCTTGGGTAAGGGTC
This sequence comes from Lycopodina hypogea, assembly GCA_963969325.1. Lineage (NCBI taxonomy): Eukaryota > Metazoa > Porifera > Demospongiae > Poecilosclerida > Cladorhizidae > Lycopodina > Lycopodina hypogea. The sequence continues at coordinate 12,575,348 of OZ017780.1, read as the reverse complement.
AGAGGTTATCTGTGGAGACATCTTCATCTTACATAATGTGTGTCCACATTTTCACTGATCTAAGTAACTTTCACATGTCACTATTCATTTTTTATTCTTGTCATCAATTAACATGTTTCTGTTCCACATATTGTTGGGGGGGGGGGGGGGGGGGAAGTGAACCATGAAGGTAACTCAATCTACAACTTTACAATACACAACTGTGCCATTCATTGGACAGCCCATTGTGCTTTGTGGGCACACACTGATATATATATTTGATCATTCTATTGAGTGGACTATGTGGTCGTTAATACTTTCCTCAGACTCACATTTAGGGTGTGTTTTCAATGAAAGGAATTCTACTTTTAATTTATTTTATTTCATTTATTAATTCTTTTTTTTTTTTTTTTTTTTTTTTTTTTTTTTTTTTTTTTTTGCATATTAAATTAGAATATTATATGGGGAAAGAATTAAAGAGAAATGACATACTATACATAAAGAATGTTTGGACGCCTTCAGGGGGGCTGGAAATGAACTTTAGCATTGGATAAAAAAAAATATGAGGGTTGCTGAAAGTGGTGGGGTGTGCCTGACAACTGAGAAAGTAATGATACATTTTATATGGCCTTATTTGGGGCAATATTTTTGAACTGGGAATGTAAACATGGTGGCAAATGTAAATTTCATTGCACATTAAGCCTACCATTTAACTAACCACAATTGTGAACAGATGGAGCATAGCCAGCACTTTCTGCTGAATTGATGCAACAGCAATAGATAATATGAGTCAGAATTAAATATATAGAACTGGGAAGAACAGTGTTTCTCTTATACTACTTGTGGACTCATCTAACATCCAAAAAAAAATAATAATAATAATAATTAATTAATTAAAAATTTGCATTTCTTATTTTATCAACTAAAATGTTCTTAATTATATTCTTGCCTATATTAATTATTTCAATTTGTATATGGGGTGATGCATATGTGGCGTTCTTTAGCTTAGGTCTTTCAAGGTGAGCATTTATGATGGGATTATGCTTAGTCAATCAAATACCTCCATTAACCATTAATGCTAAGGAATTTTCTGGTTACTATTACATCAAGTCCACCATCTCCCCCAAGTGCTAGGCATTGCCATCCCAATGGCGAGATACTGGTCCGGTTTTAACCAGACCACTTTTTGGGTCATTAATTAGTTTATCCAATAGTTACTTTATATTACAGCAATATAATTTATCCCGTAAATAGTAGTTACATGTGTACATCTAGAATTCGGAGTACATCATTTCCCACCCTTCCTACTTTGGTTTTATCTTTCTGGCTTGATATTGACCTTTCTGAATACCTGAACCATGTAACTGAAAGTAGTAGAACTACATTGGTTTTATAAACAGTCCTGAATATAGCTGTTTTCTGTCTTCATTTCTGTATTGATCAGCTCAGTTTTGGAGCACATGGCATATTGGCAAACTGTTTTGAGTTGTGACTTCCATGGAAAGGCTAGCAAGATTCAATTCATTACCTCATCTATCAGAGCAATCTCACCACCCTCCTCCTATCCTAAATTTGAGTGCAAATGATACAATCAATGGATCTGCTGCTATGCTTTGATATCTATTTTGAACTGGTTAAACTTATTTAATTATTCTCCCAAGGAAAGAATATACCAAGAATAGTCCGAGGAAACAGAAAAGTGAATCATCCATTCATACAATATAGCCACAAGGTGCACAACAGTTGAAGCTGATGCTTCAGCCAATATTATGTCCAATTATCAAACTAGTTTGAATTTATTTGGAGAGAGCCCTCTGAGGCACAACTGACACAGAAATTATGTTCTTAATCAAATGATACTTTACCATTTCTCTTTAAACCTAATGTGACATGCTGCTCCACAAATATACTTAACCATGTGATAATTTTTCATCATCACTTAGACAGTATAGACAAATTGGACATTAACAGAAAATTACACTTTACATACAAAACTTTGATAGGTTATGATATTTTAGTTAAATATATCAGTTGTGAATTTTGAAAGATAATCGAATCCAACTGTCTTGAAATGCTCTCATTTGGATATAAAATTATATTGAGATTTGGTTTTCTCCAGTATCCTAACCCCACTATCACAATTTCTGTGAACTTGAGATCATAAAAAGAAATGCAAATTTTAACTGAACCACTCCAATTTTTGTCACTCAGCCTCTTCATCCACAAAATAAAATACACTTGGTACAACAAATTGTGTCTATTTTTCTCAATAGTTCTTGCCAGTGCAGAATTGATATATACATCTATATTGTGCTGTGGATTTTTCACAGGTTGGATGAAAGTACTCATTAAGATGGTAAAGGTAAGAGGAATGACCATCTACTATCTTGTGTACCCTGCCCATTTTTTAAAAGGTGTATTGACTAAAATTTCATACTAACTCCTATCTTTTACAAACAAACTACAGAAATTACCAAACCCACCATCCAATCAATATCAACCAAGAATAGTGGTAAATTAGGCTTATTTAATAAAAGATAACATCTTACCTCTAAGTGGACGTTTCACTGCAAGCCTGATGGTCTACATGATCTGATTAACTATGGACATGTGAGAATCAGATCAACCATTCAGTGCAGCAAAGTAAATGATGATGGTATACATAAACAGCTCCAAGCAAGCTTGATCCAGATGGTAGTTTGACAATTAGGTCACACACAAAAACTGTTTCTCTACCTTACATTTCAAATACTGGTTGATGCAGAGGATATGAGTTATCTTCTATCAAAAAAGGCAACAAACTTTCAGGCAAAAATAAATTCAACTTCAAATTACATTGTTTCTTCTTTTTTTGTGTGTGTATAGAAAGAAGTTGTGTATCACATAGCTCCTGCCATTTTTCTGGTTATTCAGCATATATAATGCAGCTACATTTAAATACTGTACTTTTTAAAGTTTGTGATTGCCTTATCGTTGATTACGTTATCGTTGATTACGTTCTCCTATAAAATGGTCTCATATTTCAATATGCTCAACATTTAGAGAATGTCACCTTGCAGATTCTTGAAATATATGGTCTTGAGATATTGTATATATATATATATATATATATATATATATATATTAGAAGACCTATGTAACTATGTAACTATGTTCATCCATTTCTCAAAATCCCTCTGTTAGATTTGACCGAACTTTTAGGGATGGAGGAGACCCATCCTGAGATGGTTTTATGCCAGGTGGCATGTCTGGGAAAAAACAGAATTTGTCTGTCTGTCTGTCTGTCCGTCTGTCTGTCTGTCTGTCTGTCTGTCTGTCTGTCTGTCTGTCTGTCTGTCTGTCTGTCTGTCTGTCTGTCTGTCTGTCTGTCTGTCTGTCTGTCTGTCTGTACCATGATTCTTGCCAAACCAGTGAGTGGATTTCTCTTAAACTTGGCATGATAATAGGTTTTGACCTAGCTTAAAACATGGGCTAAAAATTTCGCAGTGATTACCATGGTAATGAGAAAAAGCCAAAAATGGTAGGATTTTAGCCTGTATTGGTCGAGCAATGCTGGATATATGTTGCTAGTATACATATATAATCACTATTCCTTCTTTTGCATTGATAATTAATTTAATAATCAGTAGCACATACTTGCCTAGATCAGTGTCAACATCAAACATGGTTAAGCTACTCAAAACACCACTTATAGATCATGTGGCTTCATTCAATATTTTTAGAAAAGAAAGAATGATTTGGAAGTGTTGTGTAATACTAAAAATGATTTTTTTCCCTTTATGCATCTTTCTACTTCTTAATAACTAAAGGAGAAGAAAAAGAGTGGGGAGGAAAGAAAAACCAAAGGGGTGAGGGTAAACACCTCCACACAATCCCATTCTTCAATTAAAAAAAAAAGTCAAGAATAAAAAGTGGGGAGAAAAGAAACCTAAGGAGGGAAAATAACAGCATTTGTATATAGCTACACTGCTAACGCTGATCTTCACAAACCTTCCACCCAAGCCCATTCTAGAACTTTCTGTTCAATTTTAGCCTGGAGCCATCAAGTTGGAAATGGTACAGTTACGTGCCTTGATGATCAAACTTGCTGTTAGATATACTCACTGGTAACTATGGGTGCTGTCCATCCAAGGGTGCTGTCCATCCAAGGGTGCTGTCCATCCAAGGGTGCTGTCCATCCAAGGGTGCTGTCCATCCAAGGGTGCTGTCCATCCAAGGGTGCTGTCCATCCAAGGGTGCTGTCCATCCAAGGGTGCTGTCCATCCAAGGGTGCTGTCCATCCAAGGGTGCTGTCCATCCAAGGGTGCTGTCCATCCAAGGGTGCTGTCCATCCAAGGGTGCTGTCCATCCAAGGGTGCTGTCCATCCAAGGGTGCTGTCCATCCAAGGGTGCTGTCCATCCAAGGGTGCTGTCCATCCAAGGGTGCTGTCCATCCAAGGGTGCTGTCCATCCAAGGGTGCTGTCCATCCAAGGGTGCTGTCCATCCAAGGGTGCTGTCCATCCAAGGGTGCTGTCCATCCAAGGGTGCTGTCCATCCAAGGGTGCAGTGTGTTGTACTGGAGGGTTCCGCTGCTGCCCAAAGAACTATCATTGTGATTAAAAAAACTGTATCAGTGAAGCAGGCGAAAAGCTTGCCAAGTATTTGGTGTCTTGATGTGCAAACACCAGCTGTCATATGAGGAGAACTTTGTTGCTACAGTCTCCCCTCCCCAAGGATCAATAACTCATTGAGCAATTATCTGTATCCCTCCTCCATACTGTCTTATTTGGATGTCCCACATGCTGTCACTAAATTGTCTTTTATTTAGTGGCCAAAGTTGCCCTACTAGAAATTAATATTAACTGCTATTATTTTGCTGTTTATTTCATAGTAGCTTCCCTTTTTTCTTCTGTGGGTCTGTGGGTGGATGAGTGGGTATACATGCACACTTCTGTAGAGAAGTGATTTAGATGAAAGTACCAGAACAGGTTAGGATTCTTACCTAACAGCCTCAGGGTAGACAGCATTCCCAGAGTTGTCCTGCACTGCCAGTGTAGGAGTCTTCCACATACAGCACCCCATGTGTGAAGCTGGGTAGTATGGTCTTTGCCCAATGCTTAGATATAGCTTAAACATATATTTGAAGAAAAGTGAGCTGAATGATAGTCTGTCCTACTACGTAGTGGCATCTTCTCAATTAACTTTCTTCTGAGAAATGTTAAATTTCTGGAGAAGTACTGTCAACCCTGCCTATGTCCTTATAATCACCTTCAATTTTTTGTTGAGCCAAGTCAAACAACTGGCTGCACTTACCAATAATGCTTCTACTGGCTCTTTCTTCATTTCCCCCCCTTTCCATAGCTTGTCTATAACAGGATGAACTCCTGGTTAGAGATGATGAGAAAATGTCCTTTATCCATAGTACAGAGCATGTCCTCATCTTGTATGTTTGTCCCCTTTTTCTGGAGAGGATCATGAGAAACTATCAAAAAAATTGTTTTTGTGGTTTGGTGATATAATAGCAGCAAATACAAATTCTTGTATGCTTGAACATTCTAAGTCCTGACATCAATCACTGAACAATTTCCAATGCTTCCCAATATTTTGTCCAGTGCCATGCCTCTAAGAAATGAAACTTTTGAATGGCTTCAAAGACTGTGGTTTCTTAGTTTTCACAGGAATGCTTCCATTTATTGCATTCTTTCATTCTTCCCTTTCCTGACTCCATTGAAAAAAAAAAAAAAAAAAAAAAATTATCATCCAATTGAATGCATCAACACCTACTAGACCTCAGTCACCTTTCAGTGAAACAGTGAGGTACATAATTCAGCATGATTTAGCAAGCATTTCCTTCTCTTCTTTTCTTCATTACTTAATGTCTAAGGTAAAGTTGTACCTATTTGCAAGGGTGTGCTATTACTAGCACAGCTTCTTCTTTTTCTACTTGTAATTTTCCAACAGCCTGCATTGGGTGTTAAGATTATTCAGTGCGAGGTGAGCCATTAGAGAACGAAAAAGATTAGTGGGACATGTTTTCCCAGGCTCTAAAGTCTACGCAAGGTAAAGGATCGCTGCAGTGATACTGTGCTCATTGATCCACCAGATGAATTAGTTCACACCATTGTGGGTAGTAATTATAAGGTGTGGATTGGGGGAATCCCGAATATAGTAGATTACGTAATAGTGACACCCTGAAGTGGGTTGTCAACGCAGTCTCCGTTTGTTCCTGCGGTCACGTGTTTAATACTCAAGGGAAGTTCCTCCCCCTGCTGGAAGTTGATCTATTTTGAAGTGGGGGAGTTCATGAGTGGCGTTTTGATAACGGAGGAGCCCCGTGAGTTCCCGCTTACGGTATTATATTGCTTAGTGTTGGTGTTTTTGTTTTTTGGGTGGAGGTTCTGCAAGTTGGTGTTGTTAATTGAGCTGGGGAAAATAACGGAGATAGACTGCAGTAATTTATGATGACTTCAAGATATGTATGTCTAGCTTCCTAGTTGGTACTGGTGTACCTTTATCAGACTGTCTAGTCAAACAGTGAAATGAAACTGAAAGAGAAACACCTGTGATTAGATCACATTGAGAGATTACCAACTTTAACAGCTTGTTAAGTTTACAGGCTTACAATCATGGTAGAGGTCTGCTGTTTCATGGCCCCCAATGGTAGCTGGGATGGTGACTGGTCCTTGAAGTATTTTTTGTCCTGTGGCAGTGTCCCTCGCTGCTATATAACAGCTTGATGTGATACAATTTGAACTGGAAGAACAAGTTGAGAGCTGCTTAAATTGGTTGGGCCACCTCACCAGATACTCTGTCTGTGTGTGGGGAGGTGGTGTGGTTATCTGAGACTTAAGGCCCATCTGGTGTCACAAACCAGATGATCAAAGAGGGAATGATCAGTTTAGTCACTGTTGCCAGGTTTTAATAATAGCAGCAGAAGTGTGTCACAAATCAAGGATGTTGTTTCAATTGCAGATCTTATACATGAGCTTGTGAAATACGCAAATGAACAAGTTGTGAGCATTAAGATGTGCTACAGTGAAATTTATTCATCACTAACTCTGACTGTGCAAGAATGGTAACTTGTTATAAAACACATGACGTGGCTATCATGTGACAGAGTTGGCATGTGACAAGGCTGGGGTGTGTGTCGCTGTGTTAGCTGGAATGTGACAGTGCTGGATGTCATGTGATACCTCCTTGTTTGGCATTATAGGAGCCATGTATTAACTTCTTTATCTTCACTTCACTGCAGAAATGAATGCAATTATGTGCTTGTAATTTAATAGACATCATTTGTGCACACATGGAGAGATGGGTGGGGAGGGTGGGTGTGGTAGACTCTCAAGAGTGTGTGACATGATAACAATAGAGAACATGTAAACATTTTACCAAGTGATGCAGAGCTTTATGAATAGGAACTCATATGGGACAGAAAAAGAGCAGTCCCACACTAAAAACTGTGGCAAATATTTACTATAATATCTATAAAAACATGGTGTTTTAGAGTAGGCAAAATGGATGTTTAGAACACTTAAGATGAGATTAAAGTTGTTATAATTTTTAAAACTTTTGGGTTTCTGTTACTAATTACTTATAATAACAAACTTGGTGTTTCCAAACAGTAAACAATTAAGTAGAAATCCATTCTTGAGCAAATCTTGTAGATGAATGTCGCCCCCCCCCCCTCCCCAACCATTCCAAGTGTTCCTAGACTTGTGTGCCACAGGTAGAAATGCATGTCAGCCAGCTATCTCACACACAGAGGAATGATTATGAATAGGACCAATCCAGCAATAACATAATTAATTCCAATCACAATCCACGAGAGCCACTGGGCAGTGAGGTGTAACATTCCACTGGGCACATATGGAAACACAAAACATGCACATGCAAGTGATCGTCCATGTGATGTGCAGTCCCACTGCAGCAGTGTAGATATTTTGTGTAGTCTAATAGGGGACTTGCATGATTACATCATAACCAACCTGCCACACCTACTTATGTTAACAGTGAGCTACCAGCAATGTACATTGGCATTCATTAATGCTGATTCTATTCTTGAGAGCTGCAACTGTAAAATGCTCATGCTCTTACCATAAATTAAAAAAAAATAATAAAAAAATAAAAAAAATTACATTCTGATAACAAATTGCACAATATTCAGAGCTGTTGTTTTGGAGAAAATGGAGTGTAGTAGAAATGATTAGTTACGACATTGCCAGTGAGCTTGCTGTTAGATCTTAAATCTCATTGGCAGTCTCAGTGAGTGTCAGACGGTTGCCGGAGATGATGGTGGCCCAGAGTGGCTGCTAATTCTTCTCAGAACACTGTCAGGCGGCACCTTGTCTCCAAGAATATCTGGACTGCAGCAGTTGCTGCCTGAAAAAGAGTTCTGACAAGTATTTCAGCTACTTCTGGGCTAAGATTTACTCTGGCAACTGCCTAGCACTCACCACTACAGCCACCTCTCAATGAGTTAGAAAATTAGCAGCAAACTCGCTGTCGAGGTCATAACTAACCTTTCATTCACTTTCACGCTCCATTTTCTCCACTCTCATAGCTAGGATATTCTGGAATTTGCTATCAGCATTCAGCAAATTTTATGGTCTGTATTCCTGTAGAAAAGTTGAAGTATGAGCTGTTCTGCAGTTGCAGTTCCTAGAAATAGCATTACTAATCATGGAAGCGAATACATCTTCCATGGAACTGGTGGCTCACTGATACCATAAGTAGGTGTGGCAGGTTGTACCTGACAAAATCATGCAAATTCCTTATTCCCTCATCTCCCCCCACCCTCCCCCTTCCCCACCCTGCAAGAAGTCCATCTAAAGTTAATGGTAAGTGCACCAACTTGTCCTATTTCCCATGCCACAGTGGTAGCACAGATATATGAATGATAATGACTTGTGGCATACATGGCACCTTAATTAAAATGGTAAAGGATCATCAAGTCATAGCCATCATTATTGGTGACTTCCCTTAAACCCACCAATTTATTATTGACTGAGTTTATGGGCATCCTTGTCAACAGCACCAGTGTGGAGTCCAACCCCAGCATGGTAGGGAACCCCAACACACGTGGCATAATAACATTCCTTCTACCGTGAAGGTCAATATTTATTATGGTCTCTCTGACCGACAAATCACCTAGTTTTACTGCCTATAGCATTGGAACATTGCAAGTTTGCCATTTCAGTAACATACCACATGCACATGCACATGCTTGGCATGTGCACACATGTATGCACACACACAACACACTTATGCGTGCACACATGCACACACTTCTGTGTGCGCGCAAACACACACACACACACACACACACACACACACACACACACACACACACACACACACACAATGCGTGCACACACTATGTTCTGGTGGTCTCAGGTATTGAGATGCTGATTTCCTGCCAGAACTCCAATAGAAAAAAATATCTGCACAGGATTTCATTGATTTGTTATTTCCATAGTTCTCTGTGACTGTGTGGTTTAGAGATGGAACGTTATGTTGTTAAGTTGTTATTCGGCTGACCTATTGCCTACACTAAGTGTGGGAGTTTGAGGTAGAATATCTCACCATGTTCGTCTGCAACACTTCAACTTGAGTAGCCACTAACTATTTCCAATCATTCAATCCTCCATCTTAACGAGTGCTTGCTGGCAGCATTATAGCTGCACTCTAAAACTAGCACTTTGTTTCACTGCACGTGCTGAAGTGATCACCCGCTAACTGGGCTTGTGGTTGTGTTATGCTAGCACTGTACACTGGTCCTGGCTAATAAGGTTTATCCCTTGTAGTCCCTATCTCTCTCTCTCTCTCTCTCTCTCTCTCTCTCTCTCTCTCTCTCTCTCCCTCTCTCTCCCTCTCTCTCTCTCTCTCTCTCTCTCTCTCTCTCTCTCTCTCTCCCTCTCTCTCCCTCTCTCTCTCTCCCTCTCTCTCTCTCTCTCTCTCTCCCTCTCTCTCCCTCTCTCTCTCTCCCTCTCTCTCCCTCTCTCTCTCTCCCTCTCTCTCTCTCTCTCTCTCCCTCTCTCTCTCTATATACTAAATTATTGGGGTAGTGAACTTTAAAGTTTGTTAAGTACTTTATTTTTTGTTGTGTGGGTGTAGTATAGCTTCCTCTGTGTCCTTCACATCATATCAGTCCAATGCAATAGCTTGTTTTAAAGGGGAACTCTCCTTTTTTGTTGTTAGTGATCATGTTTCTCCTCTGACGTTCCTTGTTTGCTTTCTTCCCTTTTCCTTCCTCAGCCTCGTATGCAGCTGCAGTGAACCAAGGGCAAGGTGGTGCTGCTCCAAACAACTTACCTCACTATCAACAGCTGTATCCCTCTCAAAAATCTTCGGAGACATATCCCTCACAAGCTCAGTTTCAAGGACAATATCCTGAGGATCCTCGGCTCTCCCAAGCCGGCTACCCCTCACAGCCCCAGGGGGCTTATCCTTCACAGCCCCAGGGGGCATATCCCACACAAACCCAGGGGGCATATTCCACACAACCCCAGGGGTCATACCCTACCCAATACACCCCTTACTCACAGCCACAAGAATCCTCCACTGTGGTGGTAAGTACATATATCCGGACCCCCTCCTGTGACAAGCACAAACTGTATTTACGAAGAGGAACTGTTCTGGTGTTGAATATTGCACTGTGGCAACTTTGTGGCAGATTTTATGGCTTTAAATGGTGGAAGGCAAGGCTTTCTTTATTTAGCAAATTTATTCAGCATGCAATACAGAAAAGAATATTTTCTTACTTTTCTACTGGAGGTTGAGGTAACATGTTTTCCATTATCATTTCCCCTTCCAACCACATAACTCCAAGTGGTGTGGGTGAATGATGATCAGTAGCTAGCTGGACCTCTCCTCTCATGTTGTGGGCTCACCACCTGCACCACCTAACTCGTGACTTCTCCACAGACTCTGTTGCTATTGGAGCAGTACTACATGCATTTCAGAGAGATGTAATGAAGTGTTACATTTATAATTCAATCAAGTCTGCACTAAAATAGAGACACAGCTAAGCCAAATACTAATTGAATAGAATGAAACTGTAATTGACTTATCTATTAAACTTCATATTTTCTTTATTTAATGTAAACTTGGTTATGCACACTTTTCAAGTTGATTGCCACTAATTAAAAGTGACTTTTATTATTAATTAATTTAGTGTTATACATACTGTATGTGTAATTGTTGTGTGTGTTACTTTGTGTAGCCTGTGAATCAACAGCCACAAGTGCGTGTGTCTAACGCTAATGAAAGAAAGCCTGATAACTTCTACTTCTTTTCCTTCATCAGTTTGTTCTTCCTCTGCTGTCTATTTGGAATGATTGCTCTTCTCTACAGCAGCCAGGTGAGTCGGTGGGTGGGTGAGTGAGTAAGTGGGTGGGTGAGTAGGTGGGTGAGTGGGTAGGTGGGTGAAAGTTGGGAAACACTCCTTTGTCTTGTGGTGGAGGTGCATGTGAGATGTGTAATATGAAAATGTCACTGGTTGGCTGTGCACTTGGTGTCATAATTTTTTTTTTTTTTTTTTTTTTTTTTTTTTTTTAAGCCCACCCTCCCCACCCAAACATCCTGACAATACTGAGTGTATGTATTGTGTTCTGATGTCCTGAGTGGTGCAACTAAAGGTTCTGGTCATTTTGTGTGAGTGTGGGTGGGTTCATTGCTTCTTTTCTCTCTCTTTTTTTTCCTTCATTTTCTTTCTTTTCTTTATTTTTCTTTCTCTATCTTTCTTTCTCTATCTATCTTTCACTATCTTTTTTTTTCTTTTTCTTTTTTTTTTTTTTTTTGGCTGTCCATAACATGATCTACATGCATACACAAGAACTAGTGTGTGTGAGAGTTTTCATTCACATGGGAAAACACCCCATTGAAGAAAAGGACAGAAGACACTGATATTTTTGCTACTATCAAAAATATTTTGGATTTAATCAGACTGGGTCACCCTCCCCCGCCCCCCGCCTTACTTTTTTTTATAATAATTGTGTTGTGGAATTAGGTACAAAAACATACACTTTTAAATCCCTAATAACTTTTATGAAAAGGAAAACAAAGCATTTACATATTTGTAGCTTACTATAACTAGTGAAAAATCTGCCCTATGGGCAGTTTTTCAGCCCAGCTTAGTCATAAAATATTTCTGCTTTGAAGGCATGTTGTAGACTTTTAAAGCAAAAATGGACATGTGATTAGGTCAAAGTGTTTTTTTAAGTACCATTTTTAACATTTTTAGCCGTACACACAAAGACGAAGAGGTGTGGCAAGATGGGACCCACCCCATGTTATTCACAGGGTCAAGTTGTGTCTGCATGCCAAAGTTTTAGGCCTGTAGCTCCATTCTTTTTTCTGGTGAAAATACCATTTTTGGTGTGTGTGTTTTTTTTTAAAATACAGAAAGGGGTGTGGCCATATAGATATGCTTATGACGTTCCACTGGTGACACTACTTCTAAATATATATGGGTTTGTGGGTCTAGCTCCCTTTTTTCTTTTCTGGTAAAGGTACCACTTTTTTTTTTTTTTTTTTTTTTTTTTTTTTTTTTTTTTTTTTTTTTTTTTTTTTAAACAGAAAGTGGTGTGTCCATATAGATATGCTTATGGTGGTTATAATGAAGTTGGGTGAAGATTGCAGTAAAACCCTGCCCATGGAGTTTTTTTCCCCCTTCAAAATTTACTAGTTGTGTAAACACATCAGTCAGCAAAACTGTGCCTAAACCAGTTCCAGCTCTTTTTCTTTTCTTCTTTTTTGAGCCCTGTAGGCCCAAGCATCTGGGATGAGATAGCAAGCAACAGATCTACAACTATATTAAGAGGTTTTGTTGTCTCTCTTTAGGATAGGTGCTATGCTAAAGTATCCTTCAGGAGTGGGGGGGTCTGTTGTGTCCATCTGTAGGATGGGTATTTTTCTAGTCTTACTGTAATTCTCAATTTGTTTGCTTGTTTGTTTGGTAACTCCTTCAACACAATCACATTCAAAGGGCTCAACTTTTCAGAGTATGATGGGTGTCACCCTGGGGTGGCTGCAAGGAAGTTTGGTAATGATCAGTTTGTTCAATAACTCCTCCCAGACGATTGGACCTAAAGGGCCTAAATTTTCAGTGTTTGATAGCTGTCACCCAGGGGCGGTTGGTGAAGATCAGAGTAAAACCCCACCCGTGGGGCTATTTTTTTGCCAAAATTTCCTGGTTAGGGTCACAACTTTATGCCTGAGTGAACCACCGCATTTACTACAAACCACAATTGTATAAACACACATAGGTCAGCAAAATATGCCCAAACCACTTTCCGCAGGGATTTTTCCTTCTTTTTGGGTGCTGTTGTCCCAAGTGTCATGTGACAGGGAACAAACAAACCAACAACAAATCTCAAATTATAGTGTGATATTTTTAATGTCTCCGTTCGTAAGATGGTGCTTTTCTAGTAATATTAATACTCATTGCTGTCCCTGCGGGCAACCTCCACATGATGTTAGTCAACAACAACAACAACAACAATAATAATAATAATAATAAAATTAAATTAAATTTTAAAAACATTTTTAAACAGATAATATAAAAAGCACCAATAAATGGTAAAGGGTCTATGTTGGGTTGATCAATGTACATTGTGTATATGCGCTGTTATATTTTAAGTATACATTAGTACTCAGTTTGCAACCACCAATCTCCTAACACAATCATAATTCTGCAAGAAGAAAAAAAGTGCCTCACTCCCTAAAAAAAGTAAAAAACTACCAAGTTGTATGTAAATATTTATTGTTAATTGTGAACTACTCCCTATTTACTCCCTATTTACTATAATTTGCAATTTGTCTGTCTGTGTGTATATTCACTTGCTCCTCCCAGATGCCTGGGCCAATTGTCCTGAAATTTTCAGGCATTGCTCACTGGACCACTGGCCCAGTTTAGGGAGGATGTGGTTAGGGAAAAGGTGTATGTCCATAAACTTTGCTATTCATGAGTAACCAACCCACTTAGTTGTAACAACAAACTTTTATGTTTCCATTCAGTAAACAATCTGTTAAAAAATCCGTTCTTGACAACAACCAAAAATCTGAGTGTTCCTAGACCTGTGTATCACATGTAGCAATTATGTGATAGTTCATGTGTAATATGATCCCATTCAAAAGGACATTTCTAGAGGAATTTGTATTACAAATCGCACAGGAAGTTCAAAAGGGCACTAATTACTACAGATGCATCATAATGTTTACTTTAGAAATGGGGCAATGCCTCCTATATGCCTCCCCTCCCTCCCTCCACCTTCCCCATGTGTATAACTGGTACTTCTCTAGTATATTTATAGACAAGAAGGGGAGGGGGGGGGGGGAAGGATTAATATATAACTAATGACTATATTGGATTAACTTGTGTGGAAAAAATAAATGAAACAAGACTACCCATAGTGTTCTGAAGTGAAGTGTGACACCTTACCTATTCAACTCACTTTCAACAAACCTTGTACTGCACAAAATGTGTGAATTATTAATTCTTTCTTCTTTTCTTTTTTTAATATATATGTATATTATATATATTCTGATATTCTGGTCAGCATATATATAAATATTATTATCCCCCCAAGTATATCTATCCAATATTTCCGTTAGCTTTTTTAAATAATCTTGTCTACCAGTCACACCTGTGGTACAAACAGCTATTCTCATTTGTGTGTATCTTGGAAAACAAATTGTTGGTGAGAACTTGATCATGGCAAGGTTAGCATGTTCTAGAGCAGATATATCTTGCTTCTTTGTCTTCTGTTGGTGCAAAAACCTGTGAGGGAAGCCGTGAAAGCTCACCTCCAGACAATTTGTGGTGTGATTTCTTCAATTCTTCCAAGTGCTATTGCTCGTGGCCAATGAAGATGTGAAACTGTCATTGTGTGATATTCTTTTTTTAGTTAGTTTAGCAAAAGGTTCTAAAGCTGTGAGATGATCCCAATCTTGATCTGGTGATGCTGATGATGTGGACAAACTTAACCAATTATAGGTATCTGGAGAGCCCAGAGGCTATTTTTTCGTTTGTTTGTTAGGGTTTTTGTAGTTTATTTGGGGGGGGGGGGGGGTGGGTGGGGAGTTCTACCCCCCCTCCTCCTCGTCCACTTGCGAAAAACCTGCACCATGAACTTTTCTTTTTCTGTCGGCCTCCTACACTATCAATCCTTTTTGGTTTGCTCAATGTGTTAGCTATATAAAGGAGGGTTTTTTGTGAACAAAAGAGAATAAGAAAGGGGAAAATATACAGGGAAAATGGGAAAAAATAAAGGGGGAAAAATCCCAGTCCAGAGTACAAACCTCCAATTCTAGGCTTGGAAGACCTATACCGAAATTGATAGACCACAGCTTCTTAAGCTTTTTTGTATTAAAAACAATTTAAATTCCCATTTTTCTTTTCTCATAGAGCATTCCCCAATACGAAATTTGATCTATGCACTCCCAGTTGTTCCCCTAATAGACTGTAAACATTTCGTGTGATTAGAATTTTGTTTGGGATCAGTAGTATTACTTATGGACAAACAAAATGCTTGCTATTATATATACTGGGAAATTTTTTTTACTGATTATTTTTTTAAATTATTACTCTCAAACCTAAACTATAGTGCACATTTCTAAAGAGCACTTCTGAATTCCATAATTATTCAGTTGTCATATGATTTTTGTTGTTATTGTTTTTGAAGGTCTTTTCCTTTTGTTTGCTTGTTTTTTGTTGCTGTTGTTTTTAAAGTAGCATAATGTGTGAAATACATAAAGTTATCAAATACTGGCCAATGAGAATAAATTATTCAATCGTTTTTAATCCCTTCCCCACTAGGTGGACTCAGCGTGGGCTCGAGGTGACACAGCTGGTGCTAAACGAAACTCCCGCAATGCCAAGTGCTGGAATTTTGCAGCCATTGTGGGGGCCTCCGTTATCTTTACCATTGTCGTTTCTATTATTATAGCCAGCAACATACTTCCTTCACCATAGATGTCCCTTCATATCCCTTGGGCAAGGGTCAGAGGTTATCTGTGGAGACATCTTCATCTTACATAATGTGTGTCCTCATTTTCACTTATCTCAGTAACTTTTTAGATGTCACTATTCATTGTTTATTTTTGTCATCAAATAACATGTTTCTATTCCACATATTGTTGGGGGGGGGGGGGGGGGGAAGTGAACCATGAAGGTAACTCAATCTACAACTTTACAATACACAACTGTGCCATTCATTGGACATCCCATTGTGCTTTGTGGGCAGACACACACACACTGATACACATTCGATCATTTTACTGAGTGGACTAGGTGGTTGTTATTACTTGCATCAATTTTTTTCTCAGATTCACATTTTAGGATGTGTTTTCATTGAAAAAAAATTATATTTTTAATTTATTCTTTTTATTTCATTTATTTATTTATTAATTTATTTGTATATTAAATCAGAATATTACGGGGAAATAACTAAAGAGAAATGATGTACTATATGTGAATAATGTTTGGATGCCTTCAGGGGGCTGGAAATAAACCCTTTCAGCATTGGATAAAAAAATTATGAGGGTTGCCAAAAGTTGATGGGGTGTGCTTGACAACTGAGAAACTAATGATTCATTTTATCTGGCCTTATTTGGGGGGGTGGGGGAGAGATTTTTAAACTGGGGATATGAACAGTGGCAGGTGAAAATTTCATCATACATCCAGCCTACAATTTTGCTAACCATAATAGTGAACAGATGGAGCATAGCCAGCACTTCCTGCAGAATTGATGCAACAGCAATAAATAGTATAAGTCAAATTAAATATATAAAACTGGGAAGAGCAGCGTTATGCTTATACTACTTGTGGAAACAAAAGTATCCACCAAAGGACAGAATTTAAGTATAATTATGGATGGTTTCTTTGGCAATGACCAAGGCTTGAAAAATAGTGTCAGGTAGAAGAAGAAGAAGAAAAAAAAGAAGTTTGTTTTCTTGACCTAAAAGATTGCACCACATTTTATGGTGGCTTCAGTAACACATAGTAGGTAGTATAGTAGGTATAGCTGATCCCTGATATAGCTGAGGTATAGCTGATCCCTGATATAGCTGAGGTATAGCTGATCCCTGATATAGCTGAGGTATAGCTGATCCCTGATATAGCTGAGGTATAGCTGAGCACATAGTAGTATAGTAGGTATAGCTGATCCCTCAAATCTCTCTCATGAATGTGTGCACCATATAGATTTACATGAGTGTGGCATGTGGGACTTAGCCAAATTAACCTCACTTAGAATGTGTTTACATAAATCTTGTTGGTAGTACTCAATACCCATGTAGTACCTCCCCCCATAGAAATTTGAAAAGAAAACCCTACTTCTCGGAGGCCAAATGGGCCAATTAAAAAAAAAAAAAAAAAAAAGACGAAGAGATGGTGTTATCAGCCTGGACCCCTAGATCCCCCACAATAAGTTTGGTGTCATTTGGCCTATCCTCCAGGTGGAGTTCGCATGCATATATACAAACACTTAGCCCCATTAGAGTAAGGTTGTATTTTATTACTTCAATAGTCAAGTAGATATCAAGCATAGATATTGTTCATGTTAACTCCCCTTTTGAAACCCTGTATGTAAGTATGGATGGGTATGTAAAGCAAATATAAGAGGATCTTAGGCCAGTTCAGTTCTCAGTTTGGTTCACAGCCTTCCATCTTCTTTTTTTTTTTGGCTCCAAAAAATATTTAAGAAACTCCATCTTAGATGCATGATAGTATCACTAACATAGAATGAACAGTTACATGTGAAAGCTGCTGCACATTGTGTATATAAATGATAGTTTTAAAAAATTATACAATTAAAATAAAGAACAGCAATGCATTCAGAAAGTCAAATGGAGGTATATTCACAAATGTGCCCAGCAATGATTAAAAGGCATTGATGTGTGCACTTATGATGATGATGATGATGATGATGACGATGAGGATGATGAATATAACACCCGCAAGATAACTAGTGCCAGAATAATAATAATTCCGATCACAAAGGCTACAATATTGGAGATCATAGCTTTACGTGAGTGCTTACGAGCAGCTTCAAAATCACCACTATTCCATGCTAAGTTCACCTAATGGGAGAAAGAGAGGAGCCAAATGAAACAAAATGGGAGGAATTGAGTAAGGTAACAAGGGTGAACATGGGGCAGGGATTATATCCACTGCTGATCAACATTGTAATGCCAACATCAATTACAAGGTGAACAACAATATACAAGCCACACTGACTCAACTCATAAACACAATTTTGGATATGATGCAATAGCTAATAATATGATTTTTTATAAAAAGAGATTAAAGTACTTCATACAGGTTTTGTAAATTTTTGCCATGGGTTTTTTGTGTTTTATCGTGTATTTTATGTGTAGGAGTTGGAGGGGGTGGGATTATTTCCCATCAAATAAAGAACGAAGGGAAAAATTAAGCAGTCAAAACAGCTGCCTGAATATTTCTGTTTGGAGATGGAGGTTAAATAGGAGGGATAATCTTAGCTCTAGCACACAAGAATGTGTGGATGGAGGCCACCCTACTATATGTGCAGCTGATACCTTATAGTAAGGAAGTAATGCTCATCATAGAGTAAAATCTTAACTAAGATGTGCATATTATCTTTGTCTGCCTCCTTTGTCAAGTTATATTTATGGACTATGGAAGGGAAGAAAGGAGGGAATTTAAAATAACTTAGCTTGTCTGGCTATAGTATCAACATTTTTTTTTGTTATCAAAGGACAAAATAGCTACAACATAAAATAAAATTGTGTATGTTTTTTTAAAGATGTTTTTCCATTGCATGGAAATCAAACCAATGATTGACACTAAAAACTAGCTATCATTATTTTTCATTATTATTGTTTGATATATCTTGCATGTTTTTATATTCTGGATGTGTTTCAATATTAGTCACACACATATTTATTATGACTGGCACAGTCAAAATTAAATTCCTTAATGATTTATTCAATATTGGTATAATGATGTTTGCCACATATATCTGGTTAGAGAACATGTAATATAATATATTTGTGTATCTGTACATGTGTGAATATAGTTAACCAACACTACCATTAAGTCCACATACACTACAACTAGTATTCACCTTTATGCTGTAGTACAAAGGAATAAATCCGAATAGAGTGCAGCATACTATATTGAAGATAGAGAAGTAGAGGTAATTATTAGGCTTGGTTGAAATTTCTTTGCTAGCTACATGTGGTTGTTTATTCACCACCTGCAGATATATACATCAAGGCAAACATGAAGACAAAACATCAGTAAAGGCTTTTACGTGAATTATTTACATTAAAATCAACAACAGCAATCAATAGCCAACAGTGCAAACTCCTGTGACATCGTATCAAACTAAGTAAATATTAAAAGGAAAGTACATAAATATTCCTATTGTATTTTTTAATTTATAATTAAGTACAGGAAGAGATTGACTGCAATTGCATTGAGAAAAAAAAATCTTCATTTGAAGATCATGCAGCTAAGGTATGCTCCATTTTTCTTTTAACATACTTCGCATGATCAGTATCACATAAAATTATAGTTACAAGAAGTTTAAGGAAGGAAAAGTAAATATGATGTTGAAAAAAATTATTTCAATCATGAAATATAGGCTATGCTACTTTCTTTGTCTGTTTTAAAGAAATAGTTTTTCACACTCATTGGTTCCTTTCTCTATTGTTCAGCTGAATGACTTATGAGCAAACTTGCAGTCTAATTAATGGTAGGATTTGGCTGTATATTTGGTGAGCTATTGGGACCCTTTGGTTGATGAGAATAAGTTACCTGGGGCCGCATAGGCACAGCTGTCACTTGGAATTGTGGTGGAGGGGATGCAGACATATGGAAATCTTGAAGTAATGCAACGTTATCATCAGTGGGTCCTTGGTACACAGAAGAGGAGTATGTAGCTGTGGAAAAAATAGTAATGAAATTAATAGGGAGAATAATAGAAGACACATATGCAACAAATCTAATAGCCATTTTCAACAACATCTACTTTAATTATTATAAAATATTATATAGAAAAAGAAGTAAGGGAGATTGGGTATTAGTTGGGAAGGTAAAAATGCTGTAATGTCAAGTAAATTACTCATTGTAGCAAAGTACCATCTTTGAATGGAGAAAATAAAGACATTCATTCAGTATAAACCAACTGAAAGAAATTAATCATATTTGCACTAAGTCAATATTGTGGTGTATAGTACTCATAATACAGCTTTGTGTTTAATTACTCGTACATGAAATTGAGCGCCCATTTCAAAAAAAATTTTGGAAAAGAATCCCATCCTTATGTGCTGGGTTTTACTCCAAACCATAACAATTCTAAAAAAATTGAGCCCTGAAAGGAGATATCAAATAAGTGAATGAATCCAGAATTATAGTAGAATACATGGATAAATCTCATAATATCTTCAGCAAGTGAACTAAGTGTTATCAAAATTTATAAAAAAAAACAAAAAAAAACACATAACAACAATAAAAGAAATAGAATCAATACACACACACACATTTCTTTTAATTTCATGATGTGTAATATATATTTTTTAAAGACAATAAAAATCAATCTTATGGTTTGAATACAGTAAGTAAAACTTACGTGGTTTCTTTGGTGTCTCCACAGTCCATAATTTTGCAGTAATTGCTTTTTTACGGTTATTCTGAACACTTGTGCTATTCATTTTTTCCCTTGTATCTATAACGACTTTTAAAAGTGAAATTTTTCCAGATGAAGATGGATGCTGGGGGAATAAATTTTATATCAATGATTCAAATTAATTAAGTGAAGTCATAACATTATAAAATATTTATTTTCTGATTGTACTCATTATTATTGTGAACATAATGCTATAGAAAAACTTTCAATTAGAAAATATTTATAATGTAATAAATAATAGCTATTTCACTGGCTGATGGCTACAATACACACATCTTGACAGGTTCATTAATTCCATATGACAAGATCATGCAGTTCAAGTATAGCAGAAATAATATAGATGATTACTACAGTCATCCCCAAATGCCATTCTTAATGTGATTGATCTATATATATATATATATATATATATACACATACATACCTCTATACAGTAAATCAGGAAAGTGTGATGACTGGTTTGGATCACTTTTGATGAGATTGAGTGATGACTGCAGAATCTGTTTTGAGTGGAAGTGGTTCAAATTTCATGCTTTTATATATGCCTTGTTTTCTTCGAACATGTGTTGCTTCCAGTTGTATTCCAGGAAAGATTGGCATTTGCTTGTCTGTTTACATATCTCGCACACTTAAATTAAAATTGTTTGGTTGTTAAGGATATACACTGGTTTGTTTGATTAATCTGGTAGTAAAAACATTTTGATGTCATGAATTCCCACAAACACATTTTAGTAGTCAACTCTTTAAGATTTATATGCAGGATTTAACTGAATGTATAGGCAGAGTTCACATATCAGATGGGTGATCCTTACTCTTCAAATTATTTAGCACACACTGGACTCAGCAAGCTTATATCATGGGAACATGCTAATATTACATACACATGCATGCATGCATGCAGGCAGGCAGGCAGGCAGCAGACAGGCAGACACTACATGAATTATAGTAAGATTTGTTTTTGTGATAGTTGGTTCGATATAGCTATGTACACTAACAATTTTTTCCACTGGTATAAGATATTTTGCTATAGCGGTTCTACAAAATACTTGTGTATCTCTTCCTTCAATGTTTCTTCCATTATATAACTGTAATGAAGTTTTATTCCTTTATATAGAGTATCCGCTACATAACTATTTTTTCAGATATCCATGTGCAATAGTTTCTTATGGAAGGTATTCATGTAGCCATAAATTTGATTTATATTTCATCTCCCCCTTCCCCCCCCCCCCCCCAATGTTTCTTCCAGGTTTTTTCTGGAATGAACTAGAAGAAACTGAACTTCTGGGTTGCTTCCACCATTCAAGAAAAAAATCCAACTCTGTTCTAGCACTCGTTTTGACTGCTTAATCTATCAATGTCTACCCTTGACCAAGTAATGTTAACTTACCATTATTCTGATGTTTCAGTGGGTTTTATACAAAAATACTCCTCATTGACAAAATGAATGCATCCAAATTTATGACTTTGTATAGAGAGTAAGTGCTAGCCCAAAGAGAGAAATCAACTTTCTAGCCCTGTAGTACTGCATCAGTAATTGTAGGCTTCAATTGGTTGCTGATCTGTGAATATTCCTACCATTTCACTCAGAATACAACAGTTTCTATTCTGTGCCTCTCTTCATGAGATGGTGTTTGTGTGTGATAGTGCATGTGTGTGAAGGTGTTTGTGTGAAGGTGTTTGAGTGAAGGTGTTTGTGTGTGGTGCATACCTCTCAAGTTTCACTGTTTGGTAATGTTTTACACAACAGGGAAATTTCTCAAGCTGTATTTGATGTATCACTATGAGGCTAGAGAATAACAGGAAAAAGATTTTATAAATCTCCGAATTCTGTCTAGACTTGGGAATGTAATTAGCTAACTAGCGACTGAGTGTTTGGCTGGGGAGGTTGGGGGTGGGGGAATTTATATGTACACCCAGCTGGCTACACATCAGAAAGTGATAAATATTTTAAGATGTGTGATAACAGTAAAGCTAGACTATTAAAAGTGGCACCCATGGATATATTGTTTATTTACTCCCAAAAGTGTTTTATATCAATTCACAGACTTACAATAGAAGAAAAAATCTTTTTGTGGCTAAGTTTGTAACTGGAGGCTATAAAAGTGCAATATGCCAACCAGGAATCCTTAGTGGAGGGGAAGTTTTATCAGGCAAGAAGTAATAAGAATATTGAAAAAAAAACCCTGATACCTAAAATGTGTCTATTAATGAAGAAGGTATTCATAGTATATATTCCTAAATCATCTTCCAAAGGCAGGCAGGAGTTAGGAATTACTCTGCTTTTTTTATTTTTTATTATGTTCTGAGAGAGTCCACAACACATTTAATATTGCATTTTTCTTATGGATAACTTCTTACAAATCAATAAATGATACTAATATTAATTAGGTGTTACCACAACAAACACCCTTCTGCATAACTACAGCATTATATGACTAATTAGCCAATTTTTCTATTTTCTGCTTTGCTTGAGTAATGAAATTCCTTTACTGTCAACTTGCTGACTTTGCATTGATAAATATTTTTTAAACCTGATATTCCACTTTTGTATTCTTAAGACTTCCACATTTTATTTTTTATCGATCCACCTATTTTTACCCATGAACTTTAATAAGTTTGTAGAGTCTAAATATAATTTTCTTGCGAATCTAGTTCTTGCACTTCTTAAGAAACTTCCTTCAACCATAAGTGCTGAGGTCCCCTTCCCCCCTTCAACTGTTTAAGTCATGGTTGAGTTTCCCCCCTGCCCCCTTTCCCCCCCCCCCCCCCACTCTTTTTTTTCCACCCACAATTAAGTCAAAACATTGAATCATAAGTGAGTGGGTTTTTGGCTGGAAATTTCCAGTCTTTTTCTATTTTACTATTCAAATGATCCACCTACCCATTATATTTTACTCACATAGAAAAATAACTATTTTACTTTTACTTTAAGTGTGAACATATGAAACAGCCTATATAATGTCTCATTCAGACTCAGTGTAATGGATTTTGCCCCTGTTCCCAACTTAACAAATGAATCACTTGGCACAATTCTACCCCACACCTAGGTCTTTCTTCACCCAAGCCAAACTCAGTTTTGTACTCCAACAAACTGGCTTCTCTTGAACAACAAGATTTAATATAATTCAAAAACTGTTCAAACAGTACAGATATAAATATACGGATAATAGCACTATAGCTGATATATATACATGGTCACTAAAATAACTTAATTACTCAACTAAATAAAATACACTATAATCACTGAACTAAATACACTATCCTCCTCTACCTCAATACACAGCAATCCCTCCTTTTTTATATATAATAATACTCTGATGATGTCACTCAGTCAAACCTCAAGGATCAAACTTTTGTCGGTGTCTCTTGCTGGTCATCTAGTAACTGCATTCCCCCCCCCCCCCGTCTTCTTGTCTCTCCCTGTACTTCCCTTGTATTTGGTATTTAATCTATATGTGCTCCTAGACACTCTGTCTCTCCCATTGGGGGTTTCCCTGACACTCAGTTTATGAATTTATTAAATATCCGAACACAGACTATTTTTCTTATTTTTTAAAACATATTTTTCTTTTTATAAATGAATTTTTAAATTGTGAAATTAAATTGATAAGTTAATTTTCTTTTACCTAGCGGAAAAAAAACCCATGAAAAAAAAACACTCGAAAGTGGAAGAAACTCCTAAATGTATAGAAAAGTAGTTTAACTAATGTGGAACTCATCTAAACATTGTTTAAGTAAATATGAAGCTGTAGCAGTCTGATAAGCAGCGTAGAAAGGAGGTTGTAGGAAGCCAATACATAGGTGGGGTTGGGGGTCAATCAAACACTGACACACATAATCTGGAAAAACAATGGGAAAAAAAATTGTGTAGGGAAAATATAGTAAGATTGTGTTGGTACAGGTAGTGGGAGGCTGCTGGGAGGCATATGTGATTTAGATTTTTAATATGCCACAATAAATAGAATGATTGTACATTAGCAAGGACTGATGTCTGCAAGCTTTAGGCTTACTAAGTTCTGACTATACTTCATTAATAATGACCATATTGTTAAAATAATGTCATTGTATTTTTTTTTGGTCTCTCTGTAAGAGTTATGCTCTAATTTTTGCTAATAGGTGTTAAGTGTATTTGTTGAATAATTAGAGCAAATAATAAGTACAATGGGCAGTTTTTCACTTGACTTTGGCCTCGTCCAGTTAGTTACAAACTTGTTCAGTTGGCTTAATATTTTAGAGAGAGTGGGGATGTCTGTGGGGGCATTGTCCCATTTTTGTAGAGTAGCCATTCCAAATTAAATGTGAGAGACCTTGCCCAATAGAAACACAAACTGTGGATGCACCTCTAGTTATTAGTGTCCTTTTAAACTCACTTGGGTTATGATAATTTTGGTGGGTGATCAAATTACAGTGTCATTTGTAAGCACAACTTGCTCTATTAATATCGTTTTTAATAAGATTAAATTATAACTTCATATTACAATTTTGTGCTTAATCATAAACTGGGAAGTTTATCTAATGGACCTATGCCATAGCCCAAACTTTAGCCAATTCTCGCCAAACCAGGCTGTGCAACCCCTGAAAGTGTCAAGGCAATTGGCATATGGGAGGGGATATATCAAATCAAAAATAGACAGCCTCTACATGAACTATAGTAAGACTAGAGTATAACCTAGGGTATTTCTCTGTCAACCTTAGGCCTCATGTAGTTACAAACTTGTTCAGTTTGCTTAATGTTATATATGGTAGGGTGGGGAGGGTTTGTGTGGCATTTCTGAAAGTAAATATTGTAAATGCACCCAGTAATTAGCGTCCTTATGAACTTACTTGGGTTATAATCCTTTGATGTTACATATAGGGGTAGGGGTTTGTAAAATAGATATGAATACTCCTCTAGAAATTAGTGACCTTCAAACTTTGTGTGTGTGATCAGATTATTGTCATTATAAACTAAATTTCGAGCATATTACAACTTTGTTGGATTCACTGTTAATATTGAAGCAAGTAATTGACATTTAGCAGACTGGTAGTATTCTAGCAATGTTTGCATGGCTGATTCACATCAGAAAAATTCAATACACACTAATTATTTGATCGGCATGAACAGTTTGCTATTATACACTTATTGTATGCATTTATCTTAGTGGTTCCGCGCTTACACCTCACTAACTCAACAACAGCAACTGGACCTGGGCAAGCACGGAAAACTGTTGTACCAAGCTTTAGAAGATTCAAGATAATTGAATGTTCCCATACAGATGCTTAGCAATGAGCTTTTATGACATGCTGTGTCCAAGGTACAGATGTTGGTGGTAATAATTTAACACCTTTGTACCTTTAACCAGGTGGGTGAACTCGACAAAGGTGGATGGATTCTACCAATTGGTCACCATGGCAAATTGGCTGGTAGACCCATATTGCTATTTCATAAAACTGTCCTTTCCATCATAAGTGTCAACCTTTTTGTCAATATTATCAGCACAGGCATGAATAGCTTGACCATGAACAGTACCTGGGATAAAAACTTCATATGCATTTAAGTTTTGCATAAAATCAATGACTATCTCACTAAAATATGGTTGGGCCAGCACAAGCATTATTCAACAACTTATGGCTTTCTGACTGAAGAAGTTATTGAACATCTAGGAGTGATAGCCCAATAGATAAGGAACTTTCAATCTGTTGTGGGAACAGATATTGCTGATTCTGATTTTAGTGTGTGCTTCATCCGTTTTGTTGTTTTAAATTCTTGCATCATTTTATGTGATACAATGATGTATTACCTGTTTAAAGATTGATACTGTGACTGTGGGGCAGCTGCTTTAGAATCTTGCAAGATCCGTTTCTTCAACATCTTCAACCCTACAGGTAGAACAGACTCACTACATCCCACAAAACAACCAATAAAGTACCATTTTGATCATTTTTTTTTGTGTTAATGGGTACATGTCTAATGATTATGGCACATTAAAAGATTGTGGTAAGATTATCTTCTGTATTTAGTTCTTAAAATACTATATCAGCAGCTTCACCACCAGCTTTCTTTGAATGCAAGATAGGCAGTATAATAATGTACGGTATTTTGTCTGATATTTTGGACATCACTATTCTGCATGTCAATCCCTTTCAGAAACACCATCAGGGGCTTAGCCAGGATTTTGAAAAGGGGGGGGGGGGGGGGGGCAAATAATCATGACAATATAACTGTAATTATGTTGAGGTTTTGCAATGGGTGAATAAATTTTGATGAAATTTTGCAGACATCCTTGTGTGATGGGATAATCAATAACAATTTGTTTATTTATTTTTTTTAATACCATAAGTGACTTTGGTGGTTGGGAGAGGGAGGAGGGGGTGGTAATTCAAAATTTTAGTGCAAAAAAAAAAAAAAAAAAAAAAAAAAAGTTTGAAAACAATGGAAAAGCACCAAAGCACAGGATTCTCCAGCAGGAGGGAGGTTTGTGCATTCAAAATCTGGTAATCAGGGGAGCTTGGAACATCATCTGTGTACACATTCCAGCAATGAAACATGTTTATTAAATTTTGCAAATAAAAGTGCAACAAATATTTGTTTTATGAAGTCTCTCCTATTGTAGTGATAGCATCTCATCATTTTGTTTAAAAGAATGGTCGTCTGGATTAGATTGGTGGCTTAAGATTCTATCCACAGCAGAGAAGTGTCTAGGGTTTTGATTACTTCACTGAAACCCCAATTCATTGATTTGTTGTATTTTTATATTAAAAAAAAAAAAAAAAAAAAAAAAAAAAAAAAAAAAAAAAAAAAAAATTATTTCTTCATTTATTTATTAATTTATCTTATTCTCTTTTTCTTTCTTTCTTTTTTTTTCCTTTCCTTATTTATATATTTAATTATTATTATCATTTTTTTAATCTTTTTTCATTTATTTATTCTCTGAGCAATGCACCCTGGACCTGGATAGTTTACCTTAAAAAATTCATTAACTGATTTCCATCTTTTCTAGGCATGAAGAAACTTTTAATTCTTCATGTCCTGAAAGATACAAATGGTTAATAAGTAATGAGCCCATGGGTCATTGTTTCCAAAAAAAATTTTTTTTAAATTTAATAAAAATTCAAATAAATAAAATTAATAAATAAATTTAAAACTTGAAAAAAAAAACAACTAATAAAATAAATAAAACTTTTGTTTCTTCCAATACAGAACCAGCAGAAGTTCAGTCTTCTCTTTTAATCATGGGATGGGGGGGGGGGGGGGGGGGGGGGGAGGGGTGGAGTAATTTAAAGGAAATTAGTGTGCTTTTTTTCGTACATGATCTTGACCATAGTTCAACCAACAACCATCCTCCATTTTCTAAGCCTATTTTCTTTCCAACTTTTCTTTGTGGGTTTACCATGAACCAACATTCAGGGTTGGCAATGGGAGCTTCATAAAATTGAAATTAGGTACTGATTTACTATGTTGGCTTTGGAGGAGCTGCAATTGTGAGTGACTTGGTAAGTGCTCTTCCAAATTTAAGCTATCATTGCCATTATTCTTCCAACTATCAGAATTAGATAGTAGTTTACAGCAGTTGGCTGTCAGTGAGCTGCCACTGGGGGTGACTTAGCAAAAATGAACGAAATAATATTTAAAAAGTAGTAGTCAAATTTTCATTACATTATTCTCAATTACATGTAATTGCATATTTTATTGGCAAATTTGGAAGTGCTCCAGAGTTTGTTGTTGTTGTTTTTTAGTTGCAAAAGTTTTAGTTATTCAAGTAAATTTATCATCTTTTTAACCAGGCAGAGCTGGGTACCTAGCTGTAGCCCTAGCCCAAGCCCTAACCCTAGCCCTAGGAATAATTTAACCTAAAGGAATATTGCCATTAAATTTTATAGCAAATTATGGAAAGGCATTACTAGGGTAGAAAACTATTTCTGTAATGTTCTAAAAGCTAGAGAAATTTTTTTACAGTGATTTTCTGGGCTAGGGCTAGGGCTAGGGGTTCTAATATTTATTAAATATATTTTAGACCCAGAATAATTATAATATATGGATAAGCCATATTAAAAAAAAAAAAAAAAAAAAAAAAAAAAAAAAAAAAAAAAAAAAAATTCTGAAAAAATGGAAAAAAAATTCTGAAAAATGAAGGAAAAAAAAATTTTTTTTAAATGAGGGGGGGGGGGGGGGGGGCAAATGCCCCATTTTACCCCCTCTGGCTACACCACTGACCATAACCAACAAACATCACATTTTGTGGATTTGTTGTATATCAGCATTGCTTTTCCATTTCTGTTCATCCCATTCGCATTTCTTGCTTGTCTGTTGCATGACTGTAGCATTTGTGCCATGTTGCACCCTTCCCTTTTAGGTCTGATGCAGAGAGCTTAAAATACTGCTAAGTTGTCATTTCCATATTCCGTTTGACGCACAAAATAGAAAAATCTCACACATAGATTTATCTCTTTGTTTACATAGAGTTTCTTTTCTTTTTTAATTCCTGGCATCTCCTATATATATATATATATATATATATATATATATAAAGAGATGTCTGTTTCTCTCTCCACCTGCCCGCCTGCCTGCCTGCCTGTCTGTCAGTCTGTCTATAACATCATTCTGGTCAAATCTGTGGGTAAATTTCTCTAAAATCTGGCATGATGACAGGTTTGGACCCAACTTAAAACATGGGCAAAAAAATTTCCAGAATAGGGTTACAACAAGAAAAAGCTGAAAAAAAATTATGTTGTTGCCTAAAAAGCACTTGGAGCTACAGATCTAGAACTTGGTATGCATATACAACTTCACTCTGTAAGTAATATGGGCTGGGTTTCACCCAGCCACACCTTTTTTCTTTCGCTGTGTAAAGCTAAAAAATGCCAAAAATTATATTTCAGCAAAAACACTTAAATCAAGGGAGTTAGACCAATGAACCTATATATATTAAGAATCTATATAATCTGGGGAATATTTTAAGTACATGCATATAACCACACCTAAATCTGTTTTTATTTCATGCATACAAATGGTACTTTAGCCAGACAAATCCCTGAGGCGACAAACTTAACACATAGTATACAAGCACAACTTGACTTTGAGAGTAACATGGGCGGGATCCCTCCTGGATACACCTCTTCCCATTGGTGTGTAAAGCCAAAAAGTGACAAAAAATGACGTTCAGACCTACAATCACACTTTAATATATAATTTGGTTTGAAAATATGTGTGTGTCTAGGGCTCACAGCTAAACACTTGGACTGGAAAGGCCAAAATTCAATATGTACTCTTCAAGAACCAGGGTGAGTGTTATTGAACACATATGGGCATGATAATAAGTGTGGTTTTGTCATAACCACACTCACAGCAAGCTATTTTGGCTGAAAAAAAGGTAATCAGAGACCAATCAGGCAAAAATTTGGCATATTGTCTAAGTACAAGTGAAAGCATTATTAACTTAATATGAGTGTGGTCTCACCTTAGCCACACCCACTGGAAGTTGTTTGGCTATTAAAAGCTAATTGAACAACCAACCAGACTAAAATTTGGAATGAAACTTCCAAGCAACTGGGTGAGCATTACTAATCATATATGTGTGTGCTTAAAAGGGGTGTGGTTTTGTCATGGCCATACCCATAGAATATTATTATGCCTGCCAAAAACTCATTTATGGACTAATCAAACTGAAATTGGGCATATGGTGTTCAAGTAACCAAGTGAGCATTAGTAACTACATGTGGGTGTAGCAATGTGTTTGGTTTGGTATTAGCCACACCCACAGAAAGTTGTTTTGGCTACCGAAAGCTAATTAAAAGGCCAACCAGGCTAAAATTTAAGTGGCTTCTATAATGTTTCATGTTGACATTGGCCAGGCAGCACTGGGTATATGCTACTAGTTTTACGTATATAAAAAAATCCGTTTGTTTCCTTCATACTGTAGCTATTTTTGGACAACAATGTTGAACGTGTCTTAACTAGTCTTTATAGGAAAATTTGGCGCACCATCCACATTCTCAAGGAAACCCATGCAGTGTTACTTGCTTCTAAATGCAAAAAGAGGTTAACAAAATTATTTAAACATTTTTTTAAAATTTTTATATAGTACATCTGTTGAATTGAACCCCTTGACACTAAAAATATTTGAATAATAGAGAGAGGAAGAAATGAAATCAATAAATTGATCTTCAATTACATTTAAAAAATAATTTTTATTTATATTACCTTCCTTAATTTATGGTCTGGCTCAATTTCACCAGGTGAAGTCTTTGCTAGAGCTCACCATAAAGGAAGTCTCTGCAATATGAAGAGAAAAAAAAGAATAGCACAAGTGTTTAGAATAACCATAAAAAAAGCAATTACTGCAAAATTATGGATTGTGGAGACACGAGAGGAACCACATAATTTTTACTTACTGTATTCAAACCATAAGATTGATTTTTATTGTCTTTAAAAAAAAAATACTACATCATGAAATTAAAAGGTGTGTGTCTGTGTGTGTGTGTGTGTGTGTGTGTGTGTGTGTGTGTGTGTGTGTGTGTGTGTGTGTGTGTGTGTGTGTGTGTGTTGTGTGTGTGTGTGTGTGTGTGTGTGTGTGTGTGAGGATGCTGAGATCAAAGTTTCCCTCAGCAGTTACACAGGCAGGTAGGCTGGCATGGAGATTACACTAATATTATATGGATAAATTCATTAATTAAATTAAAAAAGTGTCTAATCTCTAATCACATGTTCACTGTGCATCCTAAATATCCACAATTGCATGCTATTACATATAATATTAAATATCAAGATTTCATTTGGATATAAAAAAATATATATATCAGTCTAGTATAAAAAGTCGGAAAACATTAGTCCTGAGGGTGATGATTTGTTTGAGTGCTTATCATATATGTATACAGTTTTCTTTGAGCTGATGCAGGTCATTCACAATGCACGTCTATACAAACCTATCAACGGTATTACTAAAATAACTGTCCTTTTTTAAATTACTTATCAACTATCAAAGTAACTTAATGTAAATGTCTTTCAAATTTATGGCATGAAGAATTGCTACGAAATCTATTACCAAACATGTAAACATGCCCTTCAAATTCTGTAGCATATACAAACACATGAAGAAATACAAATATCAACTTTAGTGCACTTCCTAAACCACAATTAACTACCAATAAGTCATACTAGGCTGTGTCTACAAAAATACAAGTACTGATTAAATTATAGCTAGTTTGTCCGACCGACCAACCAACAGATATATTTGATTCCATACTTGATATGGATAGTGTCACTGCATTCATAAAAAACAACAACTATGCCTCAGATCATGTCCTTCCCTTCCCTGGTTGTGAACCTAAGTACGTCAATATCTAACATACTGTAGTACATGTATTTCAACATGTATCAGTCAATGTTCTATGACATATAATATGTTAGCTTTACTTCTTCCACTTATTTCAAGAAGTACACCAAGCAACCATCTCTTTTTTTGCTAACAATTGAGCTTGGCTACAAAAAAAGTTTTACTGTCATTCAAAAGAAGAAAAGTATAGGCAAATATAGGATTAATAGGAACTTAACTCACCCTCGACCAACTGTTTCTAAGATTTCAAATCTATTGTTTCACAAATCAACCTATAAAATATGTAAGAGACAAATAATGATATCCAGAAATATAACAAATATGGAATGTAGTGTTTGTAACCAACCAGAATATACTTACTGAAATCGTTCAAATAAATAATATCAGAAATAGTTGACACGTTAGTAAATTTTAATTCTATCGCACTTCCTGTTAATTAGGATGCAAACAGAAAGTACATATTTTTTGCTAATAAACAAGTGCAATATGAAAATGAAACCACTCATTCAAAAGAATTTTAATGCATAATCTCAATGTAATAACTAAAATCTTATAATATATACATGTATGTATTCTTTTATCTATATTTTAATATGGAAGAATGTCAATATTTACAGCTTATGTGCTACCTAGTATCAATTAAACAGTGTGTCAACAATACCTGAGTTTTGATAAAACTGCAGTAACTGAGTCCCAGAGTTGTCTTAGCAGTGGTCCTGTTTGCCTCCAAACAATCACACCATATCTTGGGACTAGTTTCTAGAAGTAGTTTAATAAGTTGGATAAGCTCAACTGCAGCAATCGGACCCTCTAACTCACCCCTCTAACTCATGTTTCTATCCCAGCTACTTTTGAAAGAAATTATCCCCAACTAAGTAAACATAGTTATCCAGCTCATTCTGTAAAGGAAAAGAAGCCCACAAAAAGAGCCATTGAGAGGCAATCTCACTGTGTTGCCTTCTGAACAATCATGACTATAGATAGTATAAATTTAAAATCTCACCATGTTGATATCACAACTATATCAATCTCTCCTCACATATTATAATATTGCCTGATTCCCTTCACAATGACATCAAACCAGCCTACAGGGTGACCACACAAGTTAACAGCAAGGACAGGAATATGGACATCTCAGTGTGTCCACAATGACTGAGTTTTAATAAAGCTGCAGTAACTGACTCCCAGAATTCTCTTAGCAGTGGTCCTGTTCGCCTTCAATTAACCACACCATATCTAGGGACTGAAACAAAAGTAGTTATTTATCTGGGTAAGCTTAACTGCAGCAATTGGACCTTCCAACTCACGTTTCTATCCCAGCTACTTTTGAAAGAAATTATCCCCAACTAAAAAAACATAGTCATCCAGTTCAATCAGAAAAGGAAAAGAAGCCCACAAAAAGGCCTATTGAAAGGCAATGTCACTATGCTGCTTTCTGAATTATCATGACTATAGTATAAATTTAAAAACTCACCATGTTGCTGTCACAACTATATCAATCTTTCCTCACATATTATAATATCATCAGATTCCCTTCAGAATGACATCAAACCAGCCTACAGGGTGACCACACAAGTTAACAGCAAGGACAGGAATATGGACATCTCAGTAGAAGCGGGCATGCCTCCATTATGAGAGACACCTGAGAGTTTCGCAGACACCTCGGCTCAAAAACCATATGGTAAATAGCACATACAAAACAATCTGGTAAAAGCAGACATGCTCAAGTACTTTCAAGAACTTTTAAAAATGGCCCTTTGCTGAGTGTAGTGATCATTGGTGGTGTAAAGAAAGAAACAAAACAAAACAACTGTTAATATTTCTACAATACATTTCCATTCCATATAGTTTGGTGAGAGCCACTGCTTTGACAATAGAGAAATACTGAAGTCAAATGAAGAAATTTGTTCACCTAGTGACATCTTCTTCAGCTAATTGGCCACTGCCTGGCACAGAGTTCAATTATAATTCAACCATTGACTGTTCAACCCATATTAATATCGGTTTAATACTTCCCACATGCCCTAAATACTTTCAAAAGAAAGTCATGTCTGAGTACCAGGTATATTCTGCACAAATGGCTAGGTCTCTCCAAAACAAAACAAAACAAAACAAAAAAACTAAAATAAATCCAAGAAACCACAAAAATAAATATACATACCCGAGAAGAAGTATTCAAACAAATTCTTGGAAAACATGTCTCCAGTAAACAAAACATTACTGTAGATAAAAAACAACAACAGATGCCTAAACTCACAGCTGCTTATATAGTTTCTTCTGCACAGTCCTGCAAGACATGTCCACCTACTACACATGGTTTCCCATAACACATTTTCATGAAAGACGTGACCACCACTAACACATGTGTTCAAGTAATACATGCCCTCCTGCATATCATGTCATCCTATAAAACCTGTCCTCATGTTGGACATGCCTTCCAGTAAGACATATCTACTTTAATTCATGTGTTTGAAGAATACATGACCACTCATATTATATGTACTCTTGCAAGACAAGTCCACCTGTAAGACATGCCCTCATATAATATATGGCTTCCTACAGGACATACCCTCCATTTAAACTTGTCCACATATAAGGTGTCCCCCTGTAAAACATATCATCCTGTAAGATAAGCCCACCTGTAAAACATGTACCCCAGTAAGACATCTCAAACAGTAGAACATGCCCTCCTATAATACATACCCTCAAGTAAAACATGACCTCTAGTAAGACATATCTTTCAATAAAACACAACATATTGTAAGATATGCCATGCTGAAGACATGCACTACACCAATACATGACACCCCATAAGACATTTCCTACAACAAAGCATGACCTCCCTCAAGACATATGCTATCATAATATGTCATCCTAAAAGACATGTAATTCAGAAAATTATGTCTTCCCATAAGACATGCTCTTGCTTAAGACAATTTTGTGACCATAGGCCACCAAAGGTGGGCTTAGCAAGCAATGCTGCTAAGGCCAAAATTTCGTGCTAGTATATATAGAAGAACACTGACAAAAAACTAATCTGAACTAAAATTATATAGTAGTATCCAATATATTATTTTGCTAACTCCCTGCATGCCTGCCTGGTAACTGGCAAGAAAAACTTTTGAACTGTGGGTCTTGGGACATCAAATTATACTTCATTTTGCTCCCTACATGCAAAAGGCCTTTGTATTTCTTAAAAATGTCCAACTAAAAAGTTAGAGGTAAACTAAAGTCTTTCTTTTAAGCTAATTGTGTTCATAAAGTAGGTAAAAGGTCAACATTGTATCCACCCATGCTCCCTGTTTTTAAAATGGCTGATAAAAATGCAAACAAATTAATGAAAGAAAATTAAATCTAGTTTGCTAGTGCAGCTGAGAATGGAAGACTCATTAGTGAGCTGAAGCTTTGCTAAAACAGCCAAGTACCTCAAGTTACAAGCCCCAATTCTGTGTTGTGGGCATGTCAAAAAATAATGTAAAATTATGAAGTTGGCAGAATATACTTGAAAATTTAAAGAAAAAGTCCTATTTAAAAGATGAAAGATAAAAATTAAAAAAATGAAATCTTCATCCATCAATTCAAAGAATGTTGACCAGAATAGTATTAGATCATTACCACCAATAAATAAATTAAAAAAAATAATAATTATGATAATAAATGAAAAATGTAGTTATGAGGGGTGTGTATAATTACACTGACTCCAAATAAAATAACAAATTTAAAAAGAATGAATGAAAATATTGAAAGTAACTATGTTAAGGATGTAACTACACCCAATGGCTGTCCAGAAATGAGGTCAAAATACACTGGAGAACACACAGACAAATTTCAACTTCATTTACCACCAGCTATGCAATTATTAAAAAACAACAACAAACAACAAAACAACAACAATAAACAACTAACATGCAAACAACAACCTGGCATGGAAAGTGGAGATGGGGGATGGGGAGCTATGTGGGCAGTGACCCCTCCCATGAATGAATGCCTTGGGGTATTTTTAAAAAAATATCCAGTTACTGGACACAAATTAGACCAGAAATTTGAAAATATTTGGAAAAACACAACAAAAACCCCACCTACACCATGCTACTTAACTGAAAAAAGATGGGATATTATGGAGGGAAAAAAATAGCTTGCTTATTTCTTTAACTATTTTAAGGGCATCCTGAAAACATGGAAACTGTCTTCCAATATCTTAAAGCAAAGATTAAGTTAATGTGCACAAGATTGCACAGCTACTGTAACAAAATTATTTTTTCAAATCTTACTGCTACACCAGATCCTTTTCTCTGTCATATTCAAAGCCTCATCATGAGCCTGTCCTTAACATAATGATGCTTGGAGGTTGATCTTGTGTCAGGAAGCTTAAGCAAACCAAAATAATCCATTTGACACTCTAATTTGAATTCACCCAATGGATGGACAAAGTTAACTGCTCACTGTCAGATTGCTGTTAATTACATAGGTTGCTTCATCAGCAATGACTGAAAACCAATAAAATATTGTTGCCTTCAATGTGTACCATGTTGCACTGAAAGATTTATCAAACTTGT
The DNA here is from genome assembly GCA_963969325.1 of Lycopodina hypogea. Classification (NCBI taxonomy): domain Eukaryota; kingdom Metazoa; phylum Porifera; class Demospongiae; order Poecilosclerida; family Cladorhizidae; genus Lycopodina; species Lycopodina hypogea. The sequence goes on along the minus strand of OZ017780.1, from coordinate 12,538,849 downwards.
TTTGCCTCTGCAAGCTAATTTTATTAGTGTGATTCTCATTGTAATAATGAATGGATATTTGTGCATCTGTAACTAAAAGTGGACACTATTTTCTATGCCAAATAGGGATTTTCCTAAAAGTTGATCTTAGAAACCAATAATACATGTGATATACTACAGCATTGGTGCAAGTGTAAAGCAAATGAAAAAAAAAATAGGCATTCTGAGTTGGGGGTTTCAGCCCACCATGTGATAAATTTTTATTTGTTTATCCCCTGTTTTCTTCTCCTCTGTAACACCATATCCATTACTTGAATCATGGGAATGTAGAGATTAATTGTATTTTATGTTTTAATACAGAGATTAGTGTTAGAGATTGTATTGTCTTTGGATACAATTTTACATATATAATTAATTTGGTGCTGTGGTTGGGAATCTCTCCATGCAAAGGGCATATTCTAGTTTTGAACATACTGTCCATTTTTCCCCAGTAATCTTACCTCTGGGTGCCTGAATCTTCAGGTTCTTATCCTTTCCCACACATGATGGAAGCTATAACCTTACAACTTCATGAGCCTAGCTACTATAGAGCTAATATTATAGCCATTCAACCAAAAACTATCTGAAGAGTGAACAATTGCTCACATTTAGCTAAGCTAATATGTAAGGTATAGCTGATCCCTCAAATCTTTCTCGTGAATGTGAATGCGTGCACCATATAGATTTTAAAAAAGAGGGTGGCATGTGGGACTTAGCCAAATCAACCTCACTTAGAATGTGTTTACATAAATGTGGTTGTTAGTACTCAATACTCAATACTCATGTGGTACCTCCCTCCATGGATATTTGAAAAGAAAACCCTAGTTCTCTAATGCTAAAGGGGCCAATTTAGAAAAATAAATGACGAAGTGATAGCATTGTCAGCCTGGACCCCTAGATCCTCGACAATAAGTTTGATGTCTTTTGGCCTATCCTCTCGGTGGAGTTTGCATGCATATATGCAAATATATAGCCTCATTAGAGTAACAATGTAGTTTATTATTTAGTCAAGTGGATATCAAACAGATTTTTTTTGGTTTGAAATCCCCTTTCAAAACCCTGTATACGGGTATGGATGGGTATAGAAAGCAATCATGAAAGGAGCTTAAACTGGTTCAGTTCTCAGTTTGGTTCATGGCCTTCCTCTTTTTTTTTTTTTGGCTCCAAAAAATATTTAAGAAAAACAATCTGTCTGTCTGTCTGTCTGTCTGTCTGTCTGTCTGTCTGTCTGTCTGTCTGTCTGTCTGTCTGTCTGTCTGTCTGTCTGTCTGTCTGTCTGTCTGTCTGTACCATGATTCTTGCCAAACCAGTAAGTGGATTTCTCTTAAACTTGGCATGATGATAGGTTTTGACCTAGCTTAAAACATGGGCTAAAAATTTTGCAATGATTACCATGGTAATGAGAAAAAGCCAAAAATGGTAGGACTTTATCCTGTATTGGCCGAGCAATGCTGGATATATGTTGCTAGTATACATATATAAACACTATTCCTTCTTTTGCATTGATAATTAATTTAATAATCAGTAGCCATACTTGCCTAGATCAATGTCAACATCAAACATGGTTAAGCCACTCAAAACACCACTTATAGATCATGTCAATATTTTTAGAAAGGGAAGAATGATTTGGAAGTGTTGTGTAATACTAAAAATGTTTTTTCCCTTCATGCATCTTTCTACTTCTTAATAACTAAAGGAGAAGAAAAAGAGTGGAGAGGAAAGAAAAACCAAAGGGGTGAGGGTAAATACCTTCACACAATCCCATTCTTCAAGTAAAAAAAAGTCAAGAAAAAAAAGTGGGGAAAAAAGAAAAACCTAAGAAAGGAGAATAACAGCATTTGTATATAGCTACGCTGCTAAACGCTGACCTTCACAAACCTTCCACCCAAACCCATTCCAGAACTTTCTGTTCAATTTTAGCCTGGATCCATCAAGTTGGAAATGGTACAGTTACATGCCTTGATGATCAAAGTTGCTGTTAGATATACTCACTGGTAACTATGGGTGCTGTCCATCCAAGGGTGCTGTCCATCCAAGGGTGCTGTCCATCCAAGGGTGCTGTCCATCCAAGGGTGCTGTCCATCCAAGGGTGCTGTCCATCCAAGGGTGCTGTCCATCCAAGGGTGCTGTCCATCCAAGGGTGCTGTCCATCCAAGGGTGCTGTCCATCCAAGGGTGCTGTCCATCCAAGGGTGCTGTCCATCCAAGGGTGCTGTCCATCCAAGGGTGCTGTCCATCCAAGGGTGCTGTCCATCCAAGGGTGCTGTCCATCCAAGGGTGCTGTCCATCCAAGGGTGCTGTCCATCCAAGGGTGCTGTCCATCCAAGGGTGCTGTCCATCCAAGGGTGCTGTCCATCCAAGGGTGCTGTCCATCCAAGGGTGCTGTCCATCCAAGGGTGCTGTCCATCCAAGGGTGCAGTGTGTTGTACTGGAGGGTTCCACTGCTGCCCAAAGAACTATCATTGTGATTAAAAAAACTGTATCAGTGAAGCAGGCGAAAAGCTTGCCAAGTATTTGGTGTCTTGATGTGCAAACACCAGCTGTCATATGAGGAGAACTTTGTTGCTACAGTCTCCCCTCTCCAAGGATCAATAACTCATTGAGCAATTATCTGTTTCCCTCCTCCATACTGTCTTATTTGGATGTCCCACATGCTGTCACTAAATTGTCTTTTATTTAGTGGCCAAAGTTGCCCTACTAGAAATTAATATTAACTGCTATTATTTTGCTGTTTATTTCATAGTAGCTTCCCTTTTTTCTTCTGTGGGTGGATGAGTGGGTATACATGCACACTTCTGTAGAGAAGTGATTTAGATGAAAGTACCAGAACAGGTTAGGATTCTTACCTAACAGCCTCAGGGTAGACAGCATTCCCAGAGTTGTCCTGCACTGCCAGTGTAGGAGTCTTCCACATACAGCACCCCATGTGTGAAGCTGGGTAGTATGGTCTTTGCCCAATGCTTAGATATAGCTTAAACATATATTTGAAGAAAAGTGAGCTGAATGATAGTCTGTCCTACTACGTAGTGGCATCTTCTCAATTAACTTTCTTCTGAGAAATGTTAAATTTCTGGAGAAGTACTGTCAACCCTGCCTATGTCCTTATAATCACCTTCAATTTTTTGTTGAGCCAAGTCAAACAACTGGCTGCACTTACCAATAATGCTTCTACTGGCTCTTTCTTCATTTCCCCCCCTTTCCATAGCTTGTCTATAACAGGATGAACTCCTGGTTAGAGATGATGAGAAAATGTCCTTTATCCTTAGTAGAGAGCATGTCCTCATCTTGTATGTTTGTCCCCTTTTTCTGGAGAGGATCATGAGAAACAATCAAAAAAATTGTTTTTGTGGTTTGGTGATATAATAGCAGAAACTACAAATTCTTGTCTGCTTGAACATTGTAAGTCCTGACATCAATCACTGAACAATTTCCAATTCTTCCCAATATTTTGTCCATTGCCATGCCTCTAAGAAATGAAACTTTGGAATGGCTTCAAAGACTGTGGTTTCTAAGTTTTATTGTATTCTTTCATTCTTCCCTTTCCTGACTCCATTGGAAAAAAAAAAAAAAAAAAAAAAAAAAAAAAAAAAAAAAAAAAAAAAAAATTATCATCCAATTGAATGCATCAACACCTACTAGACCTCAGTCACCTTTCAGTGAAACAGTGAGGTACATAATTCAGCATGATTTAGCAAGCATTTCCTTCTCTTCTTTTCTTCATTACTTAATGTCTAAGGTAAAGTTGTACCTATTTGCAAGGGTGTGCTATTACTAGCACAGCTTCTTCTTTTTTTACTTGTAATTTTCCAACAGCCTGCATTGGGTGTTAAGATTATTCAGTGGAGGTGAGCCATTAGAGAACGAAAAAGATTAGTGGAACACGTTTTCCCAGGCTCTAAAGTCTACGCGAGGTAAAGGATCGCTGCAGTGATACTGTGCTCATTGATCCACCAGATGAATTAATCCACACCATTGTGGATAGTAATTATAGGTATGGATTGGGGGAATCCCGAATATAGTATAGATTACGTAACAGTGACACCCTGAAGTGTGTGGTCGACGCAGTCTCCGTTTGTTCCTGCGGTCACTTGTTTAATACTCAAGGGAAGTTACTCCTGCTAGAAGTTGATCTATTTTGAAGTGAGGAGATCATGAGTGGCGTTTTGATAACGGAGGAGCCCCGTGAGTTCCCGCTTACTATATTATATAGCTTAATGTTGATGTTTTTGTTTTTTGGGTGGAGGTTCTGCAAGTTGGTGTTGTTAATTGAGCTGGGGAAAATAACGGAGATAGACTGCAGTAATATATGATGACTTCAAGATATATATGTCTAGCTTCCTAGTTGGTGCTGGTGTACCATTATCAGACTGTCTAGTCAAACAATGAAATGAAGCTGAAAGAGAAACACCTGTGATTAGATCACATTGAGAGATTACCAACTTTAACAGCTTGTTAAGTTTACAGGCTTACTATCATTATAGAGGTCTGCTGTTTCATGCCCCCCCCCCCCCCCCCCCCCCCCAATGGTGGCTGGGATGGTGACTGGTCCTTGAAGTATTTTTTGTCCTGTGGCAGTGTCCCTCGCTGCTATATAGCAGCTTGATGTGATACAATTTGAAATGGAAGAACAAGTTGAGAGTTGCTCAAATTGGTTGGGCCACCTCACCAGATACTCTGTCTGTGTGTGGGGAGGTGGTTATCTGAGACTTAAGGCCCATCTGGTGTCACAAACCAGATGATCAAAGAGGGAATGATCAGTTAGTCACTGTTGCCAGGTTTTAATAATAGCAGCAGAAGTGTGTCACAAAGCAAGGATGTTGTTTCAATTGCACATCTTATACATGAGCTTGTGAAATACGCAAATGAACAAGTTGTGAGCATTAAGATATGCTACAGTGAAATTTATTCATCACTAACTCTGACTGTGCAATGTGCCATGTTTTTTTATGAATGTGATCAATCACACTTGTTTACAAGATCAGTAGTTAGCTCTCACTATAACCTGTTGACCACACTGATCATTCCTGTTTTGATCAATTAGGCATGCTAAACCAACATCTGCACTGCACAATAATGGAGACATTCTGCTTCCCTATCTTTATGTGATTACATTACATTAAGTTACTAGATCTGAAGTAATGGGTTCAACTTCAGGATGAACTGAAGTACTTGTAAAGCAGTGATGCTAATTTATATTCTCATTTATTTTATTAGTGTACCATTTCCGCCCACTCTTGTTATTATACATTGTCAACACAAAGAAACTCTGTGAACATGCCTATTTGGCTGGTGAGCTTGTTCCAAGATTTTCATACTTACAATTTAAAGAAAACCTTCAAAATTATTATGTTGGAAAAAAGTTGTCCACTCTTTCAAGTATATATTTGGTGTGCAGCTTTTATTATAACTTGTTTTAGTCTAGATCAACATGCATTCTAATAATAGAATTGTCCCCCCCCCCCCCCCCCTGTTTTGTACATGAACAATTTGAGACTGTCTTAAGTCCTGTCCATACTGCACACTAAAACTGGTTTCACCTGTGTCTGGAATTGGTTACATGCATCCACACTACACCCAGTTTCATCCCAATGGGTTTCACTTGAAATTTTCAGTTGGTTAGGTTTCGAGTGGTTCAGATTTATTTAACATTCCTGTTGCTTTATTGTTTAGAGCTCAGCTATAATAGCTCTCTCCCTCCTCTCTATCCTCCGTTTGTGCAATAACATTGCAAAGGGAAAAAGGCAGAACAAAGTAGCACACGAGAAAATAAAATATCCCTTTTATATATGAGGTAGAGGTAAACCAATTAATCAGCCCAGTCAATTATTCAGCCCAGCCAATTATTCAGCCCAGCCAATTATTCAGTCCACGCAGGTGATGTGGAGCAGGTTCAGCACTATGCCAGTGTGGACGAAAGAAAATTGGAACGGGGTGTTGCTGGAGAGAGGTACAAACCTTATGTAGTGTGGACAGGCCTTTACAATAGCAATATGGCTATGTCCTTATCTTCCCAGGAAATGGTTGTGGGAAGTATAACCACAAAGAATATAGACTACATGACCTTTTATTGTTCTTTAAGAACAATATAGTTCCACTCTGTCCATTTTGAGGCACTTGTCTACCTATCGAAGAAATTTATTTTAAGCTACCACTTTAGCAATAGTGGTCCTGCAAGTTGCTCCAACTGGCTACCATAGTAGCTCCTTGGCAACCATGCTTTGGAGAGATCATGGAAGGTCTCACCATCAGCTTACTGTTTGTTGGGCAAGTATTTGTTGTAACACTGCCTTCTTCAATGAGCTCTTAATTAAGTGTTTGCTCTGGTTGTTAATGTATCTATACCACCTCATACCTTAACCAATTAGGCAACAATTGTTACGTTACATCACTAATTACTGCTTGGCTTCCAGGCAATGCAATCATTAACTGTGGCACTACTTATAAGGACTGATTGGCAAGGTTGGAGAAGAATCAGAGCAGATGCATTGGGAATAGTTATTAAAGAGAAGCATTTATTCAGATTTATTGATTTAACTTTCCTGCTTGTCTTCTTTAAAATTTCTGATTCAGAGTGGACTTAGCATTATCAAGAAGATCCGTATAAATCAGCAGCTGAGTTAGAAATCTTGAGCAATTGCCTCCATAGGGACGACCCTGTTGTAGCAGTGCGGAGTGTTTCTTTGCTCCTCCAAAGTCCACAACTTTTTTCTAAATTAGTTAAGCTACTCAACTCTTGACAATGAGTAAGATGAACTAATGCCAGCAGTGATTAATTAGGTTCCTCTCTCTGTCACTGTGGATTAGTTAATAGTGAACTACTCTTTATTGGCTACCAGTGTGACCCCATTGCAAGTTAGTTTGGTGTGTGGTCTTGATATGGGATCTCTTAAAAAGGCAAAACTTATGAAGTTGTATAATTATTTCAGCTGTTCACATGGCAATCAACATAATACAATTGTAATTTTCACGAATTTTCAGTTGATATGTACTTGACCATGCATTATCAGTTGTCACGTATTTCAGTGTGAACATTATCAAGGTTGTTGAAAACAGTTATTTTTTAATTGCAGCTGTAATGTAATGGTGGTCTTGTTATTCTGAGATTAATCATTGGAGGAAAGGTGTTAATATATAGGAGTATGCTATGAAATAGTCCACTGTGGAGTGTCACTGATAGTGATGGAGTGTAAGCATTAGTGATGGAGTGTTAGCATTGGTGATGGAGTATTTGTGATGTAGTGTTAGGTTAGTGATGAAGTATTAGTGGTGATTTGTTAGTATTAGTTTTGGAGTATTAGTGTTAGTGATAGAGAGTTAGTGATAGAGAGTTAGTGATAGAGAGTTTGTGATAGAGAGTCAGTGATAGAGAGTCAGTGATAGAGAGTTAGTGCGTAGTTAAGGTGAGGTTGGCATCACAGACAGTAGTTGTGTTGATGGTAACTATGTGCTGTGACTGGCATATTTTTGTAATTAAATGGTTTCCCATGTTAGTGTAGCTCCATTCAAGTATAGATAGAATCAGTGTACAATCTCTTTAGACATGTCTTGAGACAGCATACCACGTAGTGTGGCTTCAGGCCATGCTTGTGTCACTGTTTGCACGATACAGAGTTTCCAGTGCAACTATTCCTCATGCAAAGCCTTTGATTGTGTTGCTATAAGATTAGAAAGTATAAACTTAATATCATTATGTTGCCTCTCAAGAATGGTAACTTGTTATAAAACACATGACGTGGCTATCATGTGACAGAGTTGGCATGTGACAAGGCTGGGGTGTGTGTCGCTGTGTTAGCTGGAATGTGACAGTGCTGGATGTCATGTGATACCTCCTTATTTGGCATTATAGGAGCCATGTATTAACTTCTTTATCTTCACTTCACTGCAGAAATGAATGCAATTATGTGCTTGTAATTTAATAGACATCATTTGTGCACACATGGAGAGATGGATGGGGAGGGTGGGTGTGGTAAACTCTCAAGAGTGTGTGACATAACAATAGAGAGCATGTAAACATTTTACCAAGTGATGCAGAGCTTTATGAATAGGAACTCATATGGGACAGAAAAAGAGCAGTCCCACACTAAAAACTGTGGCAAATATTTACTATAATATCTATAAAAACATGGTGTTTTAGAGTAGGCAAAATGGATGTTTAGAACACTTAAGATGAGATTAAAGTTGTTATAATTTTTACAACTTTTGGGTTTCTGTTACTAATTACTTATAACAACAAACTTGGTGTTTCCAAACAGTAAACAATTAAGTAGAAATCCATTCTTGAGCAAATCTTGTAGATGAATGTCGCCCCCCCCCCCCCCTCCCCAACCATTCCAAGTGTTCCTAGACTTGTGTGCCACAGGTAGAAATGCATGTCAGCCAGCTATCTCACACACAGAGGAATGATTATGAATAGGACCAATCCAGCAATAACATAATTAATTCCAATCACAATCCATGAGAGCCACTGGGCAGTGAGGTGTAACATTCCACTGGGCACATATGGAAACACAAAACATGCACATGTGCAGTGTAGATATTCTGTGTAGTCTAATAGGGGACTTGCATGATTACATCATAACCAACCTGCCACACCTACTTATGTTAACAGTGAGCTACCAGCAATGTACATTGGCATTCATTAATGCTGATTCTATTCTTGAGAGCTGCAACTGTAAAATGCTCATGCTTTTACCATAAATAAAAAAAAATAAATAAAATTAAAAAAAAAATTACATTCTGATAACAAATTCCACAATATTCAGAGCTGTTGTTTTGGAGAAAATGGAGTGTAGTAGAAATGATTAGTTACGACATTGCCAGTGAGCTTGCTGTTAGATCTTAAATCTCATTGGCAGTGTCAATGATTGTCAGACGGTTGCCGGAGATGATGGCGGCCCAGAGTGGCTGCTAATTCTTCTCAGAACACTGTCAGGCGGCACCTTGTCTCCAAGAATATCTGGACTGCAGCAGTTGCTGCCTGAAAAAGAGTTCTGAGAAGTATTTCAGCTACTTCTGGGCTAAGATTTACTCTGGCAACTGCCTAGCACTCACCACTACAGCCACCTCTCAATGAGTTAGAAAATTAGCAGCAAACTCGCTGTCGAGGTCATAACTAACCTTTCATTCACTTTCACGCTCCATTTTCTCCACTCTCATAGCTAGGATATTCTGGAATTTGCTATCAGCATGCAGTAAATTTTATGAAGTCTGTATTCCTGTAGAAAAGTTGAAGTATGAGCTGTTCTGCAGTTGCAGTTCCTAGAAATAGCATTACTAATCATGGAAGCGAATACATCTTCCATGGAACTGGTGGTTCTCTGATACCATAAGTAGGTGTGGCAGGTTGTACCTGACGAAATCATGCAAATTCCTTATTCCCACATCTCCCCCTTCCCCACCCCGCAAGAAGTCCATCTAAAGTTAACGGTAAGTACACCAACTTGTCCTATTTCCCATGCCACAGTGGTAGCACGGATATATGAATGATAATGACTTGTGGCATACATGGCACCTTAATTGAAATGGTAAAGGATCATCAAGTCTTAGCCATCATTATTGGTGACTTCCCTTAAACCCACCAATTTATTATTGACTGAGTTTATGGGCATCCTTGTCAACAGCACCAGTGTGGAGTCCAACCCCAGCATGGTAGGGAACCCCAACATACGTGGCATAATAACATTCCTTCTACCGTGAAGGTCAATATTTATTATGGTCTCTCTGACCGACCAATCACCTAGTTTTACTGCCTATAGCATTGGAACATTTCAAGTTTGCCATTTCAGTAACAACCACATGCACATGCTTGGCATGTGCACACATGTATGCATACACACACCCACACACACACAACACACACACACTTATGCGTACACACACTTATGCATGCACACGCGCACACATTTCTGCGTGCACGCCAACACACACACACACACACACACACACACACACACACACACACACACACACACACACACACACACACACACACATGCGTGCACACACTGTGTTCTGGTGGTCTCAGGTATTGAGATGCTGATTTCCTGCCAGAACTCCAATAGAAAAATTATCTGCACAGGATTTCATTGATTTGTTATTTCCATAGTTCTCTGTGACTGTGTGGTTTAGAGATGGAACGTTATGTTGTTGTTTGTCTGACCTATAGAATATCTCACATGTTCCTCTGCAACACTTCAACTTGAGTAGCCGCTAACTATTTCCAGTCATTCAATCCTCCATCTTAACGAGTGCTTGCTGGCAGTATTATAGCTGCACTCTAAAACTAGCACTTTGTTTCACTACACGCGCTGAAGTGATCACCGGCTAACTGGGCTTGTAGTTGTGTTTATGCTAGCACTGTACACTGGTCCTGGCTAATAAGGTTTATCCCTTGTAGTCCCTATCTCTCTCTGTCTCTCTCTCTCTCTCTCTCCCTCTCTCTCTCTATATACTAAATTATTATTATTGGGGTAGTGAACTTTAAAGTTTGTTAAGTACTTTATTTTTTGTTGTGTGGGTGTAGTATAGCTTCCTTTGTGTCTTTCACATCATATCAGTCCAATGCAATAGCTTGTTTTAAAGGGGAACTCTCCTTTTTTGTTGTTAGTGATCATGTTTCTTCTCTGACGTTCCTTGTTTGCTTTCTTCCCTTTTCCTTCCTCAGCCTCGTATGCAGCTGCAGTGAACCAAGGGCAAGGTGGTGCTGCTCCTAACAACTTACCTCACTATCAACAGCAGTATCCCCCTCAAAAGTCTTCAGAGACATATCCCTCACAAGCTCAGTTCCAAGGACAATATCCTCAGGATCCTCGGCTCTCCCAAGCCAGCTACCCCTCACAGGCCCAGGGGGCTTATCCTTCACAGCCCCAGGGGGCATATCCCACACAAACCCAGGGGGCATATCCCACACAACCCCAGGGGGCGTACCCTACCCAATACACTTCTTACACACAGCCACAAGAATCCTCTACTGTGGTGGTAAGTACATATTTCCAGACCCCCTCCTGTGACAAGCACAAATTGTATTTACGAAGAGGAACTGTTCTGGTGTTGAATATTGCACTGTGGCAACTTTGTGGCAGATTTTATGGCTTTAAATGGTGGAAGGCAAGGCTTCCTTTATTTAGAAAATTTATTCAGCATGCAATATAGAAAAGAATATTTTCTTATTTTTCTACTGGAGGTTGAGGTAACATGTTTTCCATTATCATTTCCCCTTCCAACCACATAACTCCTAGCTGGACCTTTCCTCTCATGTTGTGGGCTCACCACCTGCCCAGCTCATGTGAATAACTCGTGACTTCTCCACAAACTCTGTTGCTATTGGAGCAGTACTACATGCATTTCAGAGAAATGTAATGAAGTGTTACATTTAATTTTCAATCAAGTCTGCACTAAAATAGAGACACAGCTAAGCCAAATACTAATTGAATAGAATGAAACTGTAATTGACTTATCTATTAAACTTCATATTTTCTTTATTTAATGTAAACTTGGTTATGCACACTTTTCAAGTTGATTGCCACTAATTAAAAGTGACTTTAATTATTAACTAATTTAGTGTTATACATACTGTATGTGTAATTGTGGTGTGTGTTACTTTGTGTAGCTTGTGAATCAACAGCCACAAGTGCGTGTGTCTAACGCTAATGGAAGAAAGCCTGATAACTTCTACGTCTTGTCCTTCATCAGTTTGTTCTTCTTCTGCTGTCTATTTGGAATGATTGCTCTTCTCTACAGCAGCCAGGTGAGTCGGTCGGTGGGTGGGTGAGTGAGTGAGTGGGTGGGTGAGTAGGTGGGTGAGTGGGTAGGTGGGTGAAAGTTGAGAAACACTCCTTTGTCTTGTGGTGGAGGTGTATGTGAGATGTGTAATATGAAAATGTCACTGGTTGGCTGTGCACTCGGTGTCATAATTTTTATTTTTTTATTTTTTTAAGCCCACCCTCCCCACCCAAACATCCTGACAATATTGAGTGTATGTATTGTGTTCTGATGTCCTGAGTGGTGCAACTAAAGGTTCTGGTCATTTTGTGTGAGTGTGGGTGGGTTCATTGCTTCTTTTCTTTCTCTTTTTTTTTCCTTCGTTTTCTTTCTTTTCTTTATTTTCCTTTCTCTATCTATCTTTCACTATCTTTTTTTTTTTTTTCTTTTTTTTTTTTTTGGCTGTCCATAACATGATCTACATGCATACACAAGAACTAATGTGTGTGAGAGTTTTCATTCACATGGGAAAACACCCCATTGAAGAAAAGGACAGAAGACACTGATATTTTTGCTACCATCAAAAATATTTTGGATTTAATCAGACTGGGTCACCCTCCCCCGCCCCCTTACTTTTTTTTATAATAATTGTGTTGTGGAATTAGGTACAAAAACATACACTTTTAAGTCCCTAATAACTTTTATGAAAAGAAAAACAAAGCATTTACATATTTATAGCTTACTATTTGTAGCTTACTATTTGTAGCTTACTATTTGTAGCTTACTATAAGTAGCGAAAAAAATCTGCCCTACAGGCAGTTTTTCAGCCCACCTTAGTCATAAAATATTTCTGCTTTGAAGGCATGTAGACTTTTTAAGCAAAAGTGGACATGTGATTAGGTCAAAGTGTTTTTTTGAGTACCATTTTTAACATTTTTAGCCGTACACACAAAGACGAAGAGGTGTGACCAGATGGGACCCACCCCATGTTATTCAAAGGGTCAAGTTGTGTCTGCATGCCAAAGTTTTAGGCCTGTAGCTCCATTCTTTTTTCTGGTGAAAATACCATTTTTGGTGTGTGTTTTTTTTTTTAAAATACAGAAAGGGGTGTGGCCATATAGATATGCTTATGATGTTCCACTGGTGACACTACTTCTAAATATATATGGGTTTGTGGGTCTAGCTCCCTTTTTTCTTTTCTGGTAAAGGTACCACTTTTTTTTTTTTTTTTTTTTTTTTTTTTTTTTTTTTTTTTTTTTTTAAAACAGAAAGTGGTGTGTCCATATAGATATACTTATGGTGGTTATAATGAAGTTGGGTGAAGATTGCAGTAAAACCCTGCCCATGGAGTTTTTTTCCCCCTTCAAAATTTACTAGTTGTGTAAACACATCAGTCAGCAAAACTGTGCCTATACCAGTTCCAGCTCTTTTTCTTTTCTTCTTTTTGAGCCCTGTAGGCCCAAGCATCTGGGATGAGATAGCAAGCAACAGATCTATAATTATGTTAATAGATCTTTGTTGTCTCTCCTTAAGATGGGAGCTAGACTAAAATATCCTTCAGGAGGGGTGAAGGGGGGGGGGGGGGGGAGCTGCTGTCTCCATCCTAGGATGGGTGTTTTTCTAGTCTTGCTGTAATTCTTAATTTGTTTACTTGTTGGTTGGTAACTCCTTCAAGATGATTACGTTCAAAAGGCTCAACTTTTCAGAGTATGATGGGTGTCACCCTGGGGTGGCTGCAAGGAAGTTTGGTAATGATCAGTTTGTTCAATAACTCCTCCCAGATGATTGGACTTAAAGGGCCTAAATTTTCAGTGTTTGATAGCTGTCACCCAGGGGTGGTTGGTGAAGATCAGAGTAAAACCCCACCCGTGGGGCTATTTTTTTGCCAAAATTTCCTGGTTAGGGTCACAACTCTATGCCTGAGTGAACCACCGCATTTACTACAAAAACTTGCACCATGAACTTTTCTTTTTCTGTCGGCCTCCTACACTATCAATCCTTTTTGGTTTGCTCAATGTGTTAGCTATATAAAGGAGGGTTTTTGTGAACAAAAGAGAATAAGAAAGGGGAAAATATATAGGGAAAATGGGAAAAAATAAAGGGGGAAAAATCCCAGTCCAGAGTACAAACCTCCAATTCTAGGCTTGGAAGACCTATACCGAAATTGATAGGCCACAGCTTCTTAAGCTTTTTTGTATTAAAAACAATTTAAATTCCCATTTTTCTTTTCTCATAGAGCATTCCCCAATACGAAATTTGATCTATGCACTCCCAGTTGTTCCCCTAATAGACTGTAAACATTTCGTGTGATTAGAATTTTGTTTGGGATCAGTAGTATTACTTATGGACAAACAAAATGCTTGCAATTATATATACTGGGAAATTTTTTTTACTGATTATTTTTTAAAATTATTACTCTCAAACCTAAACTATAGTGCACATTTCTAAAGAGCACTTCTGAATTCCATAATTATTCAGTTGTCATATGATTTTTGTTGTTATTGTTTTTGAAGGTCTTTTCCTTTTGTTTGCTTGTTTTTTGTTGCTGTTGTTTTTAAAGTAGCATAATGTGTGAAATACATAAAGTTATCAAATACTGGCCAATGAGAATAAATTATTCAATCGTTTTTAATCCCTTCCCCACTAGGTGGACTCAGCGTGGGCTCGAGGTGACACAGCTGGTGCTCAACGAAACTCCCGCAATGCCAAGTGCTGGAATATTGCAGCCATTGTTGGGGGCATTATTGTCATTGTCATTGTCATTACTTTTATTGTAGCCGGCAACAGTTTACGGTTCTTGTACATATAACTAATATATATATATATACTTTCTGCACCCTAGATGTCCCTTCATATCCCTTGGGCAAGGGTCAGAGGTTATCTGTGGAGACATCTTCATCTTACATAATGTGTGTCCTCATTTTCACTGATCTCAGTAACTTTTTAGATGTCACTATTCATCGTTTATTTTTGTCATCAAATAACATGTTTCTGTTCCACATATTGTTGGGGGGGGGGGGGAAGTGAACCACGAAGGTAACTCAATCTACAACTTTACAATACACAACTGTGCCATTCATTGGACATCCCATTGTGCTTTGTGGGCAGACACACACACACTGATACACATTTGATCATTTTACTGAGTGGACTAGGTGGTTGTTATTACTTGCATCAATTTTTCTCAGATTCACATTTTAGGGTGTGTTTTCATTGAAAAAAAATTATATTTTTAATTTATTCTTTTTATTTCATTTATTTATTTATTAATTTATTTGCATATTAAATCAGAATATTACAGGGGGAAATAACTAAAGAGAAATGATGTACTATATGTGAATAATGTTTGGATGCCTTCAGGGGGCTGGAAATAAACCCTTTCAGCATTGGATAAAAAAATTATGAGGGCTGCCAAAAGTTGATGGGGTGTGCCTGACAACTGAGAAACTAATGATTCATTTTATCTGGCCTTATTTGTGGGGGGGGGGGGGGGGGGGGGGGAGAGATTTTTAAACTGGGAATATGAACAGTGGCAGGTGAAAATTTCATCATACATCCAGCCTACAATTTTACTAACCATAATAGTGAACAGATGGAGCATAGCCAGCACTTCCTGCAGAATTGATGCAATAGCAATAAATAGTATAAGTCAAATTAAATATATAAAACTGGGAAGAGCAGCGTTATTGCTTATACTACTTGTGGAAACAAAAGTATCCACCAAAGGACAGAATTTAAGTATAATTATGGATGGTTTCTTTGGCAATGACCAAGGCTTGAAAAATAGTGTCAGGTAGAAGAAGAAGAAGAAAAAAGTTTGTTTTCTTGACCTAAAAGATTGCACCACATTTTATGGTGGCTTCAGTAACACACCATCAATGCCTTCAATATTCTTATATTCTTTCATTTTCTTAGTTTATTTTTGTTGTTGTTTTTGTTATTCAAATTACATGATTTGACTCGTTTTGCAAAAATCCCACCAAAAATGCATTTAGAATCCACAGTTACTCAAATCTGCAGACAATTTTGGGGTTAATTTTGGGGTGACTTCAATTGAAATTACTTTCTGAAGTTAAGCACTGTTAGGCCTGCTCAGGATGGGTGACCACTTGGGGACAGCAGATCTTATAGGTAGTTTCCCTTTTTACCTTTTTTTTATTTTTATTATTTTTATTTATTTATTTATTATTTTTTTACCACCCTTGCCTTCTGCTCTCTCTCCTTACTTTACCACAATGGCGCAATTTGACTCGCTAAATTTGAAAATTTTCAACTCCTCATAAATTTATGCCTTCCCTTGATTTTATGTATTAATTGATTTTATCAGGAAAAATTAGCTCTATCCTTCAAGTTTTACAAGGTTTCTATTCAACTGTTCCCCAAAGTCAGATGTAAACATTTTCAATTCCATGTTAACTTGGTCATTGTTAAGCTTTCAGGCTTTTGATTTTGTAATGTTAACTCTTTAACTTCATCAATAATTACTGATAGATTCCAGTGAATTAGTTTTGGATAAGTGTCTCACCTTATGCAATATTCTCTACATACACAACAAAATATGATTATTTGGTTACTTTTAATTACTTTGTGGTCAGGTTATGTCACTTATAACTCTTAGTGTAGTGATTTAGAAGTTTTCAAGATGGGTTGAAATAGAAAAATGTCATTTCAACCTGCTTTTTGATCTTTAAAAAAAATGCCATCCAATTTCACAAATCCACCCCAAACTACTTATAGCTGATAATCTGTCAATAGAGAGCAAATAATATATTAGAGAAGTGCTATATACTAACCTTTTTTCAAAAGGCTGGAGAGTGCATATGAATAACATATAAAGAATCAAATGAAAACAGGGAAGCAAAGAAAGGGGGTGAAAGGAAAAAATAAAAGGAAGGGAAAGAAAGAGACATACAAAAACAAAAAAAGAGAAGAAAAAAAGAAAGAAGTAGTGGAAATAAAAGAAAATCTGATAGAGGAAAAAGGCAACTAATAACCTACACATACACAAACATCATAATATGTCTCCCTTCAAATAATTCACTCTGATGTATTCATGAAAAATTTGAAGTAGTGGCACAAAAGTGCAATGATCCTAGCACCTTGGGAAGCGCCCAGCCCAGGCCAGTCACTAGCAGGTAACCTGCCCAATTCTAAGTCTCTTCTTCTATGTAAGGGACATACATACATGCACACCATTTTTGTTATTAATACAGTATCTGAAGTAAGCACCATTCCACCATTTGCCCAAATGTAAATGCTCCCCAGATGCTCTCACCTTTATGGCAGTGAATGCCACTCCTATTCCTATGGAAGGTCTCTTGCACTCAACTTTGGCCTCAGATAACCACACTGTGGATCTTTATCATTGCTGATGTTCAGAAGCCCATCATTAATGTCCCTGTGGTGACTACTGTGCCCTAAGCCATGCCACTGCACCAGATCACTACCCTGTTCCTCATATTCGTTGAATGATTTCATCTTCAGCTGAAACCAGCTCTGAAGGCTCCACCTAATCCTCATTCACGGATTGATGCTTTACCTTTGGTACTTCTCGGCATTCAAACATCGCTCAAGAAGGACATACCTTCAACTGCAGCAGAGATGGTATACGGTACAACTCTCTGACTCCCTGGAGGATTTTATAGCCCCTCATGAATAGTGATTTCTATGCCTGATCATTTAAATTACATATCCCGCCTCAACACTTCCATGCAGCACATTCACCTGTCTCCCCATTTACAAAGCCGCACAGTAATGCTTGATGATTATCAAATGCCACACATATCTTTCTCCGATGTGACACTGGACGGAAACCACTCCAGCCTCCTTATGATTGACCATTAAATGCACAAACATTTCATACTTGATATTAAAGGTCGTCAAAACACTGTCTCAGTTGGTGTACTAAAGCCTGCCATACATCGATCAAGATATTCCACATGTCACACCAGTGATTGCAACTTTGTCCACCACACCTTCTGAATGTTTACTTTCCAAAGTACCTTTATCATTCATGAAGAAACAGACTGAGGGGAGGGAGTAATGTAAAAAACTGGACTTTGAATTAATTATTATTATTTCCTGTATGACATAATTCATTACATCATTGTTTTCTATAATCTGCTCACACCATATGACTTGTGTCAGTTGTTGAATCGTACACTATTCTTGAGTTGCATGAAGTTATTGAGTTAAATAAGAAGTAGCCACATGCTACACCTTTTACAAGAGGCTGGTATTTGGCATAGAGAACATCAATTGCTAAAGGGTGATGTAGTCCAGTTGAGAAGCAAGCGAAAAATTAAATAACAGAGCTCATGAACAAATCAGCCGTACTAAGCCAGTCAATCTCCATTGAATTTGTCTGGTTCAGGGGCAGACTGTATTGCTTTGTGAGGCTGTTACAGTACTTTTCACATCATATCTATTTACCTTTTTGTATTCAGCTTATCATAATTTTTGTTTGCAAACACTACATTCAATAATTGAATCATTTATATCATGTATGTTTAAATATAGAGATTGGTGGATTCAAATTGATCCCTTTGGCACAGGCAGAGAGATTGGTGGATTCAAATTGATCCCTTTGGCACAGGCTGACCACTGTTGTTCTTTAGGCAGTTATAGTCTCCTTTTTTCTCTCTCTATCCTTTCTTGTGGCATTTGTGCATTTTGTTTGTTTGATGAGAGAGCACATTAAAAGTGGGGGGTGGGGGAGGGGGTGGGGTGAAGTTTATGTTATTTTTGAGGATTGACATTTATCAAAGCTTAAAAAATGGGGAATCACTTTAAATTGGAATAAGTGTGCTTAATATAGAAACATTTTATAAAAAAGGAAAATTTACAAGCTGTAAGGTTTAAATACCCCTTTCCCTCTAATCAAGGATAAAATATTTTACCATCAAAACTAAATGTATAGTCAAAATGTATCTTTAAAATCTTTGTGAATGTATAGAAGCACTCAATAATTAAGTTTTATCTCTGTCATTGTAGTGCATTGAAGTTAGGACACTTCTCCCAGAGAAAGACTTATTATTGATGCTGCAGAAGTATCTAAATATTTTAAATATAGATAAATGGGCTGGGTATGGTTGGTAGTATTTGTTTGAAAATTTTTTCATTGCTAGACAGAATTTTTTTTTTCAAACTAATTTTTTTTTTATTTCAAAGTTACACTGCTAGACTACATTTTGTAAATTTGGAGGTACTTTAGTAATGCTAACATGTCAACTTCTTTGCAGCAGGATTTATTCAACTCTTCCATTAATGACCATTTGCTACATTTATCAGGGTGTTTTCTAATTGCAAGGACTGAGGGAATGTGCTCATTAAATCAATCTTTCAGCTCACAATGGAGTAAATCACATACTGTAAGTAAAATTGCTGGGAAGTATGCTTTTGCAGATGTAAATGCTTTTGGTTAACTCCCATTTACGATCTGAAGTCTTACATAATGAGGCAATTCCAGCAGGTCAATATTGTGCTCCCCAGCAGTGGTTACTGTAATATCATAAAATCTATTAAATCTTTTATGGAACATAATATTTTAAAAAAATGTTTGGCATCAACAGCAGAAAGAGCATTTTGAAAAACCATAATGCTCTGCTGCACTAAAATAAAGGTGACTAGTCTCTTTCTAAACAAGGCAATAAACTTCTCTAATGAATAGATTTGAAACCACCTGCTTTCAAATCTATTCATCTTTTTTTTAATAGATTTCCTCGGTTGCTCTTGTGTCAGGAAACTTAAGAAAAAAACCAAATAATCTATTTGACACTCTAATTTGAATTCACCCAATGGATGGATGAAGTTAACAGTTCACTGTCAATTGCTGTTAATTACATCTGGTGTTTCATCAGCACTTATTGAAAACAAATAAAATATTTTTGCCTTCAATGTGTATTATGTTGCAGCTGCAAAAATTATCAATCTTGTTCCACCTCCGCAAGCTGTGTAGCTATAAGTTTATTATTAGTGTGATTCTCATTGTGTGAATGAATGAATATCTGTGTATCTGTAACTGAAAGTGAACACTATTTTCTATACTAACTAGGGATTTTCCTAATAATTGATCTTAGACACCAATGATACATATGATGTATTACAGCATTGGTGCTAGTGTAAAGCAGTTGAAAAAAAAATAGGTATTCTGAGTTGGGGGGCTCAGCCCCCCCCCCCCCCCCCCATGTGATAAATTTTTGTTTGTTTATCCCCTGTTTTCTTCTCTGTAGCACCATATCCATTACTTGAATCATGGGAATGTAGAGATTAATTGTATTGTATGTTTTAATACAGAGATTAATGTTAGAGATTGCATTGTCTTTGGGTACAATTTTACATATTTTATTCATTTGGTGCTGTGGTTGGGAATCTCTCCATGCTTACAATTATAGCTGTCAACATCTACAAATATATTTCTGGCCTGGAGAACACAGGGCATATTCTAGTTTTGAACATACTGTCCTCTTTTTTTTTTAGTAATCTTACCTCTGGGTGCCAGAATCTTCAGGTTCTTATTCTTTCCCACATGTGACCAAAGCAATAACCTTACAACTTCATGAGCTTATTTACTATAGAGGTAATATTATAGCCATTCAACCAAAACTATCTGAAGAATGAACAATAGCTCGCATTTAGCTAAGCTAATCTGTAGGTATAGCTGATCCCTCAAATCTCTCTCGTGAATGTGTGCACCATATAGATTTACATGAGTGTGGCATGTGGGACTTAGCCAAATTAACCTCACTTAGAATGTGTTTACATTAATCTTGTTGGTAGTACTCAATACCCATGTAGTACCTCCCCCCATAGAAATTTGAAAAGAAAACCCTACTTCTCGGAGGCCAAATGGGCCAATTAAAAAAAAAAAAAAAAAAAAAAAGACGAAGAGATGGTGTTGTCAGCATGGACCCCTAGATCCCTCACAATAAGTTTGGTGTCATTTGGCCTATCCTCCAGGTGGAGTTCACATGCATATATCAAACACATAGCCACATTAGAGTAAGGTTTTATTTTATTACTTCAATAGTCAAGTAGATATCAAGCATAGATTTTTTTCATGTGACTCCCCTTTCGAAACCCTGTATGCAAGTATGGATGGGTATGTAAAGCAAATATAAGAGGATCTTAGGCCAGTTCAGTTCTCAGTTTGGTTCACAGCCTTCCATCTTTTTTTTGGCTCCAAAAAAATATTTAAGAAACTCCATCTTTGATACATGATAGTATCACTAACATAGAATGAACAGTTACATGTGAAAGCTGCTGCACATTGTGTAGATAGATGATAGTTTTAAAAAAATTTTACAATTAAAATAAAGAACAGCAATGCATTCAGAAAGTCAAATGGAGGTATATTCACAAATGTGCCCAGCAATGATTAAAAGGCATTGATGTGTGCACTTATGATGATGATGATGATGATGATGACGATGAGGATGATGAATATAACACCCGCAAGATAACTAGTGCCAGAATAATAATAATTCCGATCACAAAGGCTACAATATTGGAGATCATAGCTTTACGTGAGTGCTTGCGAGCAGCTTCAAAATCACCACTATTCCATGCTGAGTTCACCTAATGGGAGAAAGAGAGGAGTCGAATGAAACAAAATGGGAGGAATTGAGTAAGGTAACAAGGGTGAACATGGGGCAGGGATTATATCTACTGCTGATCAACATTGTAATGCCAACATCAATTACAAGGTGGACAACAATACACAAGCAACACTGACTCAACTCATAAACACAATTTTGGATATGATGCAATAGCTAATAATATGTTGTTTTTTTTTATAAAAAGAGATTAAAGTACTTCATACAGGTTTTGTAAATTTTTGCCATGGGTTTTTTGTGTTTTATCATGTATTTTATGTGTAGGAGTTGGAGGGGGTGAGATTGTTTCCCATCAAATAAAGAACGAAGGGAAAAATTAAGCAGTCAAAACAGCTGCCTGAATATTTTTGTTTGGAGATGGAGGTTAAATTGGAGGGATACTCTTAGCTCTAGCACACAAAATGTGTGGATGGAGTCCACCCTACTATATGTGCAACTGATACCTTATAGTAAGGAAATAATGTTCATCTTAGAGTAAAATCTTAACTATGATGTGCATATTATCTTTGTCTGCCTCCTTTGTCAAGTTATATTCATGGACTATGGAAGGAAAGAAAGGAGAGAATTTAAAATAACTTAGCCTGTCTGGCTATAGTATCAACATTTTTTTTGTTATCAAAGGACAAAATAGCTACAACATAAAATAAAATTGTGTATGTTTTTTTAAAGATGTTTTTCCATTGTATGGAAATCAAACCAATGATTAACACTAAAAACTAGCTATCATTATTTTTTCATTATTATTGTTTGATATATCTTGCATGTTTTTATATTCTGGATGTGTTTCAATATTAGTCACCCACATATTTATTATGACTGGCATAGTCAAAATTAAATTCCTTAATGATTTATTCAATATTGGTGAAATGATGTTTGCCACATATTTCTGGTTAGAGCACATGTAATATAATATATTTGTGTATCTGTATGTGTGTGAATACAGTTAACCAACAATACCATTAAGTCCACATACACTACAACTAGTATTCACCTTTATGCTGTAGTACAAAGGAATAAATCCGAATAGATTGCAGCATACTATACTGAAGATAGAGAAGTAGAGGTAATTATTAGGCTTGGTTGAAATTTCTTTGCTAGCTACATGTGGTTGTTTATTCACCACCTGCAGATATATACATCAAGGCAAACATGAAGACAAACATCAGTATAGGCTTTTACATGAATTATTTACATTAAAATCAACAACAGCAATCAACAGCCAACAGTGCAAACTCCTGTGACATCGCATCAAACTAAGTAAATAATAAAAGGAAAGTACATAAATGTTCCTATTGTATTTTTTAATTTATAATTAAGTATAGGAAGAGATTGACTGCAATTGCATTGAGAAAAAAAAATCTTCATTTGAAGATCATGCAGCTAAGGTATGCTCCATTTTTCTTTTAACATACTTTGCATGATCAGTATCACATAAAATTATAGTTACAAGAAGTTTAAGGAAGGAATTGTAAATATGATGTTGCAAAAAATTATTTCAATCATGAAATATAGGCTATGCTACTTTCTTTGTCTGTTTTAAAGAAATAGTTTTTCACACTCATTGGTTCCTTTCTCTATTGTTCAGCTGAATGACTTATGAGCAAACTTGCAGTCTAATTAATGGTAGGATTTGGCTGTATATTTGGTGAGCTGTTGGGACCCTTTGGTTGATGAGAATAAGTTACCTGGGGCCGCATAGGCACAGATGTCACTTGGAATTGTGGTGGAGGGGATGCAGACATATGGAAATCTTGAAGTAATGCAACGTTATCATCAGTGGGTCCTTGGTACACAGAAGAAGAGTATGTAGCTGTGGAAAAAAATAGTAATAAAATTAATAGGGAGAATAATAGAAGACACATATGCAACAAATCTAATAGCCATTTTCAACAACATCTACTTTAATTATCATAAAATATTATATAGAAAAAGAAGTAAGGGAGATTGGGTATTAGTTGGGAAGGTAAAAATGCTGTAATGTCAAGTAAATTACTCATTGTAGCAAAGTACCATCTTTGAATGGAGAAAATAAAGACATTCATTCAGTATAAGCCAACTGAAAGAAATTAATCATATTTGCACTAATTCAATATTGTGGTGTATAGTACTCATAATACAGCTTTGTGTTTAATTACTCATGCATGAAATTGAGCGCCCATTTCAAAGAAAAATTTTGGAAAAGAATCCCATCCTTATGTGCTGGGTTTTACTCCAAACCATAACAATTCCAAAAAAAAAAAAAAAAATTGAGCCCTGAAAGGAGATATCAAATAAGTGAATGAATCCAGAATTATAGTAGAATACATGGATAAATCTCATAATATCTTCAGCAAGTGAACTAAGTGTTATCAAAATTTATAAAAAAAAACAAAAAAAAACACATAACAACAATAAAAGAAATAGAATCAATACACACACACACATTTCTTTTAATTTCATGATGTGTAGTATATATTTTTTTAAAACAATAAAAATCAATCTTATGGTTTGAATACAGTAAGTAAAACTTACGTGGTTTCTTTGGTGTCTCCACAGTCCATAATTTTACAGTAATTGCTTTTTTACGGTTATTCTGAACACTTGTGCTATTCATTTTTCCCCTTGTATCTATAACAACTTTTAAAAGTGAAATTTTTCCAGATGAAGATGGATGCTAGGGGAATAAATTTTATATCAATGATTCAAATTAATTAAGTGAAGTCATAACATTATAAAATATTTATTTTCTGATTATACTCATTATTATTGTGAACATAATGCCATAGAAAAACTTTCAATTAGAAAATACTTATAATGTAATAAATAATAGCTATTTCACTGGCTGATGGCTACAATACACACATCTTGACAGGTTCATTAATTCCATATGACAAGATCATGCAGTTCAAGTATAGCAGAAATAATATAGATGATTACTACAGTCATCCCCAAATGCCATTCTTAATGTGATTGATCTATATCTATATATATATATATATACATACATACCTCTATACAGTAAATCAGGAAGGTGTGGTGACTGGTTTGGATCACTATTGATGAGATTGAGTGATGACTGCAGAATCTGTTTTGAGTGGAAGTGGTTCAAATTTCATGCTTTTATATATGCCTTGTTTTCTTCGAACATATGTGTTGCTTCCAGTTGTATTCCAGGAAAGATTGGCATTTGTCTGTTTACATATCTCGCACACTTAAATTAAAATTGTTTGGTTGTTAAGGATATACACTGGTTTGTTTGATTAATCTGGTAGTAAAAACATTTTGATGTCATGAATTCCCACACACACATTTTAGTAGTCAGCTCTTTAAGATTTATATGCAGGATTTAATTGAATGTATAGGCAGAGTTCACATGTCAGGTGAGTGATCCTTACTCTTCAAATTATTTAGCACACACTGGACTCAGTAAGCTTATATCATGGGAACATGTTAATATTACATACACATGCATGCAGGCAGCAGACAGGCAGACACTACATGAATTATAGTAAGATTTGTTTTTGTGATAGTCGGTTCGATATAGCTATGTACACTAACAATTTTTTCCACTGGTATAAGATATTTTGCTATAGCAGTTCTACAAAGTACTTGTGTAGTTCTTCCTTCAATGTTTCTTCCATTATATAACTGTAATGAAGTTTTATTCCTTTATATAGAGTATCCGCTACATAACTATTTTTTCAGATATACATGTGCAATAGTTTCTTATGGAAGGTATTCATGTAGCCATAAATTTTATTTATATTTCATTTCAAGGATCAAACTTTTGTCCGTGTCTCTTGCTGGTTGTCTAGCAACCGCACTTTTTCCCGGTCTTCCTGTCTCTCCCTGTACTTCCCTTGCATTTGGTATTTAGTCTATATGTGCTCCTAGACACTCTGTCTCTCCCATTGGGGGTTTCCCTTACACTCAGTTTATGAATTTATTAAATATTCGAACACAGACTATTTTTCTTATTTTTTAAAACATATTTTTCTTTTTATAAATGAATTTTTAAATTGTGAAATTAAATTGACAAGTTAATTTTCTTCCACCTAGAGGAAAAAAAACCCCATGAAAAATAAAACACTCGAAAGTGGAAGAAACTCCTTAATGTATAGAAAAGTAGTTTAACTAATGTGAAACTCATCTAAACATTATTTAAGTAAATACGAAGCTGTAGCAGTCTGATAAGCAGCATAGAAAGGAGGTTGTAGGCAGCCAATACATAGGTGGGGTTGGGGGTCAATCAAACACTGACACACATAATCTGGAAGAACAATGGGAAAAAAACTTGTGTAGGAAAAATATAGTAAGATTGTGTTGTTACAGGTTGCTGGGAGGCTGCTGGGAGGCATGTGATTTAGATTTTTAATATGCCACAATAAATAGAATGATTGTACATTAGCAAGGACTGATGTCTGCAAGCTTTAGGCTTACTAAGTGCTGACTATACTTCATTAATAATGACCATATTGTTAAAATAATGTCATTATTATTTTTTGGTCTCTCGGTAAGAGTTATGCTCTAATTTTTGCTAATAGGTGTTAAGTGTATTTGTTGAATAATTAGAGCAAATAACAAGTACAATGGGCAGTTTTTCGCTTGACTTTGGCCTCATCCAGTTACAAACTTGTTCAGTTGTCTTAATATTTGAGAGAGAGTGGGGATACCTGTTGGGGGCATTGTCCCATTTTTGTAGAGTAGCCATTCCAAATTAAATGTGAGAGACCTTGCCCAATAGAAACACAAACTGTGGATGCACCTCTAGTTATTAGTGTCCTTTTAAACTCACTTGGGTTATGATAATTTTGGTGGGTGATCAAATCACAGTGTCATTTGTAAGCACAACTTGCTCTATTAATATTGTTTTTAATAAGATTAAATTATAACTTCATATTACAATTTTGTGTTTAATCATAAACTGGGAAATTTATCTAATGGACTTATGCCATAGCCCAAACTTTAGCCAATTCTCGCCAAACCAGGCTGTGCAACCCCTGAAAGTGTCAAGGCAATTGGCATATGGGAGGGGATATATCAAATCAAGGATAGACAGCCTCTACATGATCTATAGTAAGACTAGAGTATATCCTAGGGTATTTCTCTGTCAACCTTAGGCCTCATGTAGTTACAAACTTGTTCAGTTTGCTTAATGTTATATATGGTAGGGTGGGGAGGGTTTGTGTGGCATTTCTGAAAGTAAATATTGTAAATGCACCCAGTAATTAGTGTCCTTATGAACTTACTTGGGTTATAATCCTTTGATGTTACATATAGGGGTAGGGGTTTGTAAAATAGATACGAATACTCCTCTAGAAATTAGTGACCTTCAAACTTTGTGTGTGTGATAAGATTATTGTCATTATAAACTAAATTTCGAGCATATTGCCACTTTGTTGGATTCATTGTTAATATTGAAGCAAGTAATTGGCATCTAGCAGACTGGTAGTATACTAGCAATGTTTTCATGGCTGATTCACATCAGCAAAGTTCAATACACGCTAATTATTCGATCGGCATGAACAGTTTGCTATTATACACTTATTGTATGCATTTATTTTAGTGGTTCTGCACTTACACCTCACTAACTCAACAGCAGCAACTGGACCTGTGCAAGCACGGAAAACTGTTGTACCAAGCTTTAGAAGATTCAAGATAATTGAATGTTCCCATACAGATGCTTAGCAATGGGCTTTTATAACATGCTGTGTCCAGGGTACAGATGTTGGTAGTAACAATTTAACACTTTTCTACCTTTAACCAGGTGAACTTGACAAAGGTCGATGGATTCTACCAATTGGTCACCATGGCAAATTGGCTGGTAGACCCATATTGCTATTTCATAAAACTGTCCTTTCCATCATAAGTGTCAACCTTTTTGTCAATATTATCAGCACAGGCATGAATAGCTTGACCATGAACAGTGCCTGAGATATAAACTTCATATGCATTTAAATTTTGCATAACATCAATGGCTGTCTCACTAAAATATGGTTGGGCCAGCACAAACATTACTCAACAACTTATGGCTTTCTGACTGAAGAAGTTATTGAACATCTAGGAGTGATAGTCCAATAGATAAGGGACTTTCAATCTGTTGTGGGAACAGATATTGCTGATTCTGATTTTAGTGTGTGCTTCATCCGTTTTGTTGTTTTAAATTCTTGCATCATTTTATGTGATATAATGATGTATTACATGTTTAAAGATTGATACTGTGACTGTGGTGTAGCTGCTTTAGAATCTTGCAAGAACCGTTTCTTCAACATCTTCAACCCTACAAGTAGAACAGACTCACTACATCCCACAAAACAACCGATAAAGTACCATTTTGATCATTTTTTTAGTATTAATGGGTACATGTCTAATGATTATGGCACATTAAAAGATTGTTGTAAGATCATCTTCTGTATTTAGTTCTTAAAATACTATATCAGCAGCTTCACCACTAGCTTTCTTTGAATGCAAGATAGGCAGTATAATAATGTATGGTATTTTTTCTGATATTTTGGACATCACTATTCTGCATGTCAATCCCTTTCAGAAACACCATCAGGGGCTTAGCCAGGATTTTGAAAAGGGGGGGGCAAATAATCATGACAATATAACGGTAATTATGTTGAGGTTTTGCAATGGGTGAATGAATTCTGATGAAATTTTGCAGACATTATCCTTGTGTGATGGGATAATCAGTAACAATTTGTTTATTTATTTATTTTTAATACCATAAGTGACTTTGGTGGTTGGGAGAGGGAGGAGGGGGTGGTAATTCAAAATTTTAGTGCAAAAAAAAAAAAAAAAAAAAAAAAGTTTGAAAACAATGGAAAAGCACCAAAGCACAGGATTCTCCAGCAGGAGGGAGGTTTGTGCATTCAAAATCTGGTAATCAGGGGAGCTTGGAACATCATCTGTGTACACATCCCAGCAATGAAACATGTTTATTAAATTTTGCAAATAAAAGTGCAACAAATGTCTGTTTTATGAAGTCTCTCCTATTGTAGCGATAGCATCTCATCATTTTGTTTAAAAGAATGGTCATCTGGATTAGATTGGTGGCTTGAGATTCTATCCACAGCAGGGAAGTGTCTAGGGCATTGATTACTTTACTGAAATCCAAATTCATTGATTTGTTGTTTTTTTTTTGTATTTAAAAAAAAAAAAAAAAAAAAAAAAAAATTATTTCTTCATCTATTTATTAATATATCTTATTTTCTTTTTTTTTCTTTCTTTTTTTTCCTTTCCTTATTTATACATTTAATTATTATTACTATTGTTTTAATCTTTTTTCATTTATTTATTCTCTGAGCAATGCACCCTGGACCTGGATAGTTTACCTTAACAAATTCATTAACTGATTTCCATCTTTTCTAGGCATGAAGAAACCTTTAGTTCTTCATGTCCTGAAAGATACAAATGGTTAATAAGTAATGAGCCCATGGGTCATTGTTTCCAAAAAAAATTTTTTTTTTTTAACTTAATAAAAAATTAAATAAATAAAATTAATGAATAAATTTAAAGTTTGAAAAAAAACAAAAACAACTAATAAAATAAATAAAACTTTTGTTTCTTCCAATACAGAACCAGCAGAAGTTCAGTCTTCTCTTTTAATCATGGGGGGGGGGGGGGGGGGGGTGGAGTAATTTAAAGGAAATTAGTGTGCTTTTTCTCATACATGATCTTGACCATAGTTCAGCCAACAACCATCTTCCATTTTCTAAGCCTATTTTCTTTCCAACTTTTCTTTGTGGGTTTACCATGAACCAACAGTCATGGTTGGCAGTGGGAGCTTCATAAAATTGAAATTAGGTGCTGATTTACTATGTTGGCTTTTGAGGAGCTGCAATTGTGAGTGACTTGGTAAGTGCTCTACCAAGTTTAAGCTATCATTACCATTATTCTTCCAACTATCAGAATTAGATAGAGTTTACGGCAGTTGGCTGTCAGTGAACTGCAACTGGGGGTGACTTAGCAAAAATGAACAAAATAATATTTAAAAAGTAGTAGTCAAATTTTCATTACATTATTATCAATTACATGTAATTGCATATTTTATTGGCATATTTGAAAGTGCTCCAGAGTTTGTTGTTGTTTTTTAGTTGCAAAAAGTTTTAGTTATTCAAGTAAATTTATCATCTTTTTAACCAGGCAAAGCTGGGTACCTAGCCCTAGCCCTAGCCCTAGGAATAATTTAACCTGAAGAAATATTGCCATTAAATTTTAGGCTAGGGTAAGGGCTGGGGGTTCTAATATTCACTAAATATATTTTAAACTCAGAATATTATTAATATATGGATAAGCCATATTTAAAAAAAAAAAAAAAAAAAAAAAAAAAAAAAAAAAAAAATTCTGAAAAAATGAAAAAAAAATTCTGAAAAATGAAGGAAAAAATGGGGGGGGGGGGGGGCAAATGCCCATCTGGCTACACCACTGATCATAATCAACAAACATCACATTTTGTGGATTTGTTGATATCAGCATTGCTTTTTTTACCTCAGTTCATCCCATTTGCATTTCTTGCTTGTCTGTTGCATGACTGTAGCATTTATGCCATGGTGCACCCTTCCCTTTTAGGTCTGATGCAGAGAGCTTAAAATACTGCAAAGTTGTTATTTCCATATTCCGTTTGACTCACAAAATAGAAAAATCTCATACATAGATTTATCTCTTGGTTTAAATAGAGTTTCTTTTCTTTTTAATTCCTGGCATCTCCTATATATATATATATATATATATATATATATATATATATATATATATATAAAAAGATGTCTTTCTGCCTGCCCACCTGCCTACCTGCCTGTCTGTCTGTCAGTCTGTGTATAACATTCTGGTCAAACCTGTGGGTGGATTTCTCTAAAACTTGGCATGATGACAGGTTTTGACCCAACTTAAAACATGGGCAAAAATATTTTCCAGAATAGGGTTACAACAAGAAAAAGCAGAAAAAAAATTGTATTGTGGCCTAAAAAGCACTTGGAACTGCAGATCTAGAACTTGGTATGCATATACAACTTCACTCTGTAAGTAACATGGGCTGGGTTTCACCTGGCCACACCTTTTTCTTTCCCTGTGTAAAGCTAAAAATGCCAAAAATGATATTTCAGCAAAAACACTTAAATCAAGGGAGTTAGACCAATGAAACCATATATATTTAGAATCTATATAATCTGGGGAATATTTTAAGTACATGAATATAACCACACCTAAATCTGTTTTTATTTCATGCATAAAAATGGTACTTTAGCCAGACAAATCCCTGAGGCAACAAACATAACATATAGTATACAAACACAACTTGACTTTGAGAGTAACATGGGCAGGATCCCTCCTGGATATACCTTTTCCCATTGGTGTGTATAGCCAAAAAGTGACAAAAAAAAAACAACTTCTGAATGACGCTCAGACCTACAATTACACTTTAATATATATTTTGGTTTGAAAATATGTGTGTGTCTAGGGCTCACAGCTAAACACTTGGACTGGAAAGCCAAAATTCAATATGTACTCTCCAAGAACCAGGGTGAGTGTTATTGAACATATATGGGCATGATAATAAGTGTGGTTTTGTCATAGCCACACTCACAGCAAGTTATTTTGGATGAAAAAAAGGTAATCAGAGACCAATCAGGCAAAAATTTGGCATATTGTCTATTAAACATCAAGGCTAGCTAAGAGTGAGTGATACTAACCATCAAAGCTAGCTAAGAGTGAGCAATATTAAAAGTACAAGTGAAAGCATTATTAACTTAATATGAGTAACCATAAAAAAGCAATTACTGCAAAATTATGGACTGTGGAGACACGAGAGGAACCACATAATTTTTATTTACTGTATTCAAACCATAAGATTGATTTTTTTTTTTTTTTAAAGTATAATTCATCATGAAATTAAAAGAAATGTGTGTGTGTGTGTGTGTGTGTGTGTGTGTGTGTGTGTGTGTGTGTGTGTGTGTGTGTGTGTGTGTGTGTGTGTGTGTGTGTGTGTGTGTGTGTGTGTGTGTGTGTGTGTGTGTGTGAGGATACTGAGATCAAAGTTTTCCCCAACAGTTACACTACAGGCAGGAAGGCTGGCAGGGAGATTACACTAGTAATATATGGATAAATTCCTTAATTAATATAAAGAAGTGTCTAATCACTAATCACATGTTCACTATACATCCTAAATATCCACAATTGTGTGCTACTACATATAATATCACTAAATATCGAGATTTCATTTTGATATGAAAAAATGTAAAATATCAGTCTTGTACACATTGTTGGAAAACATTAGTCCTGAAGGTGATGATTTGTTTGAGTGCTTGTCATATATGTATACAGTTTCCTTAGAGCTGATGCAGGTCATTCACAATGCATGTCTATACAAACCTATCGAGGGTATTACCAAAAAAAACAAAAAACTCTCTATTTAATTACATACCAACTATAGAAATAACCTAATGTAAATATTTTTAAATTTATGGCATGAAGAATTGCTACAGAATCTATTACCAAACATGTTAACATGCCCTCCAAATTCTATAGCCTATACAAACAATAAAGAAGTACAAATATCAACCTTAGTGCGCTTCCTAAACCACAATTAACTACCAATAATTCATACTGGGCTGTGTCTGCAAATATACAAGTACTGATGAAATTAAAGTTAGTTTGACTGACCGACCAACCAACAGACATATTTGATTCCATACTTGATATTTATAGTGTCACTGCATTCATAAAATAACAACAACTATGCCTCAGTCCATGTCATTCCCCTTAGTGGCTGTGAACCTAGGTACCTAAATATCTAACATACTGTAGTACATGTATTTAACATGTATCAGTCAATGTTCTATGACATATAACATGTTAGCTATACTTCTTCCACTTATTTCAAGAAGTACACCAAGCAACCATCTCTTTTTTTATATGCTAACAATTGAGCTTGGCTACAAAAAAAGTTTTACTGTCATTCAAAAGAAGAAAAGTGTAGACAAATATAGGATTAATACGAACTTAACTTACCTTAGACCAACTGTTTCTAAGATTTCAAATCTATTGTTTCACAAATCAACCTAAAAATATGTAAGAGACAAATAATGATATCCAGAAATATAACAAATATGGAATGTAGTGTTTGTAACCAACCAGAATATACTTGCTGAAATTGTCCAAGTAAATAATATCAGAAATTGTTGACATGTTAGTAAATTTTAATTCTATCGCACTTCCTGTTAATTAGGATGCAAACAGAAAGTACATATTTTTTTTTGCTAATAAACAAGTGCAGTATGAAAATGAAACCACTCATTCGAAAGAATTTTAATGCATAATCTCAATGTAATAACTAAAATCTTATAATATATACATGTATGTATTCTTTTATCTATATTTTAATATGGAAGAATGTCAATATTTACAGCTTATGTGCTACCTAGTATCAATTATACAGTGTGTCAACAATACCTGAGTTTTGATAAAACTGCAGTAACTGAGTCCCAGAGTTGTCTTAGCAGTGGTCCTGTTTGCCTCCAAACAATCACACCATATCTTGGGACTGAAACTAGAAGTAGTTAATAAGTTGGATAAGCTCAACTGCAGCAATCGGACCCTCTAACTCACTCCTCTAACTCACATTTCTATCCCAGCTACTTTTGAAAGAAATTATCCCCAACTAAGTAAACATAGTTATCCAGCTCTATCTGTAAAGGAAAAGAAGCCCACAAAAAGAGCCATTGAGAGGCAATCTCACTGTGTTGCCTTCTGAACAATCATGACTATAGTATAAATTTAAAATTTCACCATGTTGATATCACAACTATATCAATCTCTCCTCACATATTAAAATATTGCCTGATTCCCTTTAGAATGACATCAAACCAGCCTACAGGGTGACCACACAAGTTAACAGCAAGGACAGGAATATGGACATCTCAGTAGAAGTGGCCATGCCTCCATTATGAGAGACACCGGAGAGTTTCGCAGACACCTCGGCTCAAAAACCATATGGTAAATAGCACATACAAAACAATCTGGCAAAAGCAGACATGCTCAAGTACTTTTAAGAACTTTTGAAAATGGCCCTTTGCTGAGTGTAGTGATTGTTGGGGTTTTAAGAACTGCTTAATCCCCAGGTATGGTAGGTTGCTGCCACCAGAGTCAATACCCAGCTAACAAGGTCCTTGATTCTTAAATACCAGAGTAATTTATGTTATAAATTAAGAAGAACTTTATTAGCAATTTAGCAAAGACTCCAGACAGTGGCCTTTCCAGGGTCTTTTATACCCCTAGCCACACATTAGCATTACATGATACAATCTTACAAACATACCTAGAATTTAAACACATTAGCTACCTATAGGGTTCCATAAACTAATATAATACCTAAGACTCAATAACAGCACAAGTACAGACACATAACTTGGTCGTTTATCTTGTTCGAATATATGTTTACAATTAATTAATAAATGTTCTGGGCCTGGCTTGGCCATGTTGAGGGTTGACCCTCGACAGTGATCATTGGTGGTGTAAAGAAAGAAACAAGACAAAACAACTGTTAATATTTCTACAATACATTTCCATTCCACATAGCTTGGTGATAGCCATTGCTTTGACAATAGAGAAATACGGAAGTCAATTGAAGATAGTTGTTCACCTAGTGACATCTTCTTCAGCTAATGGGCCACTGCCTGGCACAGAGTTCAATTATAATTCATCTATTGACTGTTCCACCCATATTAATATCAGTTTAATACTTCCCACATGCCCTAAATACTTTCAAAAGAAAGTCATGTCTGAGTACCAGGTATATTTTGCACAAATGGCTAGGTCTCTCCAAAAAAAACAAAAAAACAAAAACAGAAACAAAAACAAAAAAACTAAAATAAACCCAAGAAACCACAAAAATAAACATACATACCCGAGAAGAACTATTCAAACAATAAATTCTTGGAAAGCATGTCTCCAGTAAACAAAACATTACTGTAGATAAAAAACAACAACAGATGCCTAAACTCACAGCTGCTTAAATGGTTTCTTCTGCACAGTCCTGCAAGACATTTCCACCTACTACACATGGTTTCCCTTAACACATTTTCATGAAAGACATGACCACCACTAACACATGTGTTCAAGTAATACATGCCCTCCTGCATATCATGTTATCCTATAAAACCTGTCCTCATATTGGACATGCCTTCCAGTAAGACATATCCTATTTTAATACATGTGTTTGAACAATACATGACCACTCATATTATATATACTCCTGCAAGACAAATCCACCTGTAAGACATGCCCTCATATAATATATGGCTTTTTACAGGACATACCCTCTATTTAAACTTGTCCTCATATAAGGTGTCCCCCTGTAAAACATGTCATCCTGTAAGATAAGCCCACCTGTAAAACATGTACCCCAGTAAGACATCTCAAGCAGTAAAACATGCCCTCCAGTAAGACATATCTTTCAATAAAACAACATATTGTAAGATATGCCATGCTGAAGACATGTACTACACCAATACATGACATCCCATAAGATTTTTCCTACAACAAAACATGACCTCCTTCAAGACATATGTATCATAATATATGTCATCCTAAAAGACATGTAATTCAGAAAATTATGTCCTCCCATAAGACATGCTCTTTCTTAAGACAATTTTGTGACCATAGGCTACCAAAGGTGGGCATAGCATGCAATACAGCTAAGGCCGAAATTTTGTGCTAGTATATATAGAACATGACAAAAAACTAATCTGAACTAAAATTATATAGTAGTATCCTATATATTATTTTTGTTAACTCCCTGCATGCCTGACTGGTAACTGGCAAGAAAAACTTTTGAACTGTGGGTCTTGGGACATCAAATTATACTTCATTCTGCTCCCTACATGCAAAACACCTTCGAATTTCTTTAAAATGTTCAACTAAAAAGTTAGAGGTAAACTAAAGTCTTTCTTATAAGCTAATTGTGTTCATAAAGTAGGTAAAAGGTCAACATTTTATCCACCTGTTTTTAAAATGGCTGATAAAAATGCAAACAAATTAATGAAAGAAAATTAAATCTAGCTTGCCAGTGCAGCTGAGAATGGAAGACTCATTAGTGAGCTAAAGCTTTGCTAAAACAGCTAAGTATCTCAAGTTACAAGCCCCAATTCTGTGTTGTGGGCATGTCTAAAATAATGTAAAATATGAAGTTGGCAGAATATACTTGAAAATTTAAAAAAAAGTCCTATTTAAAAGATGAAAGATAAAAAATAATTTGAAATCTTCATCCACCAATTCAAAGAATGTTGACCAGAATAGTATTAGATCATTACCACCAATAAATAAATTAAAAAAAATAATAATTATAATAATAAATGAAAAATGTAGTTATGAGGGATGTGTATAATTACACTGACTCCAAATAAAATAACAAATTAAAAAAGAATGAATGAAATTATTGAAAGTAACTATGTTAAGGATGTAATCCATTGGCTATCCAAAAAAAAAAATGAGGTCAAAGTACACTGGAGAACACACAAGATAAATTTCAACTTCATTTACCACCAGCTATGCAATTATTAAAAAAAAAAAAAAAAACCAAAAAAACAACAACAAACAACTAACATGCAAACAACAACCTGGCATGGGAAGTGGAGATGGGGGATGGGGAGCTATGTGGGCAGTGACCCTTCCCATGAATGAATGCATATGGGCATTATTAAAAAATATACAGCTACTGGACACAAATTAGACCAGAAATTTGAAAATATTTGGAAAAACACAACAAAACCCCCCCCCCCTACACCATGCTACTTAACTGAAAAAAGATGGGATATTATGGAGGGAAAAAATAGCTTGCTAATTTCTTTAACTATTTTAAGGGCATCCTGAAAACATGGAAATGTCTTCCAATATCTTAAAGCAAAGATTAAGTGAATGTGCACAAGATTGCACAGCTACTGTAACAGAATTATTTTTTCAAAATCTTACTGCTACACCAGATCTTTTTCTCTGTCATACTCAAAGCCTCATCATGAGCCTGTCCTTAACATAATGATGCTTGGAGGTTGATCTTGTGTCAGGAAGCTTAAGCAAACCAAAATAATCCATTTGATACTCTAATTTGAATTCACCCAATGGATGGACAAAGTTAACTGTTCCCTGTCAGATTGCTGTTAATTACATAGGTTGCTTCATCAGCAATGATTGAAAACCAATAAAATATTGTTGCCTTCAATGTGTACCATGTTGCACTGAAAGATTTATCAAACTTGTTTTGCCTCTGCAAGCTAATTTTATTAGTATGATTCTCATTGTGATAATGAATGGATATTTGTGCATCTGTAACTAAAAGTGGACAGTATTTTCTATGCTAACTAGGGATTTTCCTAAGTTGATCTTAGAAACCAATAATACATGTGATATATTACAGCATTGGTGCTAGTGTAAAGCATATGAAAAAAATAGGCATTCTGAGTTGGGGAGGCTCAGCCCCCCTGTGATAAATTTTTGTTTATTTATCTCCTGTTTTCTTCTCCTCTGTAACACCATATCCATTACTTGAATCATGGGAATGTAGAGATTAATTGTATTGTAGGTTTTAATACAGAGATTTGTGTTAGAGATTGTATTGTCTTTGGATACAATTTTACATATATAATTCATTTGGTGCAGTGGTTGGGAATCTCTCCATGCAAAGGGCATATTCTAGTTTTGAACATTCTGTCCATTTTTTCCCAGTAATCTTATCTCTGGGTGCCAGAATCTTCAGGTTCTTATCCTTTCCCACACATGATGGAAGCTATAACCTTACAACTTCATGAGCCTAGCTACTATAGAGCTAATATTATAGCCATTCAACCAAAAACTATCTGAAGAGTGGACAATAGCTCACATTTAGCTAAACTAATCTGTAGGTATAGCTGATCCCTCAAATCTCTCTAGTGAATGTGTGCACCATATAGATTCACAAAAGAGGGTGGCATGTGGGACTTAGCTAAATCAACCTCACTTAGAATGTGTTTACATAAATGTGGTTGGTAGAATTAAATACTCATGTGGTACCTCCCTCCATGGATATTTGAAAAGAAAACCCTAGTTCTCTAATGCTAAAGGGGCCAATTTAGAAAAATAAATGACGAAGTGATAGCATTGTCAGCCTGGACCCCTAGAGCCCCAACAATAAGTTTGATGTCTTTTGGCCTATCCTCTCAGTGGAGTTTGCATGCATATATGCAAATATATAGCCTCATTAGAGTAACATTGTATTTTATTACTTCAATAGTCAAGTGGATATCAAACAGATTTTTTTTTGGTTTGAAATCCCCTTTCAAAACCCTGTATACGGGTATGGATGGGTATATAAAGCAATCATGAGAGGACCTTAAACTGGTTCAGTTCTCAGTTTTGTTCATGACCTTCCTCTTTTTTTTTTGGCTCCAAAAATTATTTAAGAAAAACCATCTGATGCACAATATTATTACTAACATGGAATGAACAGTTACATGTGAAAGCTGCTGCACATGCAGGTAGATGATAGTCAAAAAAATTATACAATTAAAATAAAGAATAGCAATGCAAACAGAGAGTCAAATGGATGTATATTCATAAATGCGCACAGCAATGATTAAAGGGCATTGATGTGTGCACTTATGATGATGATGATGATGAGGATTGTGAATGTAACACCCGAAAGATAACTATTGCCACAGAGAGAATAATTCCGATCACAAAGACTACAATATTGGAGATCATAGCTCTACGTGAGTGCTTGCGAGCAGCTTCAAAATCACCACGATCCCATGCTGAGTTCACCTAAGGGGAGAAAGAGAGGAATTGGAAGAAAGAGAGGAATTGGAAGAAACAGAAAATGGGAGGAATTGAGTAAGGTAACAAGGGTGAACATAGGGCAGGGATTATATCCACTGCTGATCAACATTATCATGCCAACATCTATCACAAGGCGGACAACAATACACAAGCAACACTGACTCAATTCACCAACACAATTTTGGATATGATGCAATAGCTAATAATATGTTTTCTTATAAAAAGAGATTAAAGTACTTCATACAGGTTTTGTAAATTTTTGCCATGGGGTTTTTGAGTTTTATACTTGTATTTTATGTATAGGAGTTGGAGGGGGTGAGATTTGTTTCCCATCAAATAAAGAACAAAGTGGAAATATTATGCAGTCTAAACAGCTGCCTGAATATTTCTGTTCAGAGATGGAGGTTAAAATGGAGGGATAATCTTTGCTCTAGTACATAAGAATGTGTGGATGGAGGCCACCCTACTACATACTTTGCAAACTCCACAAAATTTTATGAGGGTGATTACACAGTGGTTTGTGGTTTCCATATTTCTTTTTAACTAAATATTTTACCTGTCATCCAACAATGTAGTATAACTTCATGGTATAGCACATTTCCTGTATAACATTGTAATTCTTTCTTTACTTGTTTTTATTATTCTTTTTCAGGTCCATCGGCTAAAGGAAAAGGCAAATTCCAAAGAATCGATATTAATGTTTTAAATAAAACTTAATGTATTTGAATAATGCTGTATCAATTTTTATTATAATAATGATTTTATTTTTTTAATATAATTGCCAGGAAAAAAAAAAAAAAAAAAGAAAAAAAAAATATTATTTAGAATAGTTCACAGGAGCAGGGGAGATGTAAAATAGATGAAAAAAAATATAAAAATATAGTTCATTTAGGAAGCCCCAGATTGCAATATAGAAGCAGGGGCAGATCTTGCAATTATTAAAAGTGGTAGTGGGGCCACAACTTTAACCACTCCTTCATATTATGACCACAGCCACGCATAGTAAACGATGCACCAGCACCCAAAATTTAGATTATCATCATATCATCATTAAAATAATGAACACCAACACTTCAGAACATAAAATCATATCATAATATTCAAGTGAAAGTAAAAATATTTCTTTGAAATGTAAGTGGGAAGCAGGGGTGACATGTCAATTAAAAGTGCAGAAACAAGAATTTTATGACAGTGCACGTTACAAAATTCTGTACTTCACTGATTCCTTTGACCTTAGAATTCTACACATAGTGTGACAGTCTGTGTTGCGAAATTTCTGTGAACTAAGAGTAATTATGTACATGAGCTAGCTAGGAGCAAAATGAAGAGGTGACAGTCTTTCAGCATCACACCTTACACATTACATGAGAATGTGGAATGGTTAAGTGGGAATTTTGTAACTTGCACTGACACAGAATTCTTGTTTCTGCACATTTTATTGACATGTCATCTCTTCTTCCCACTTTTAATTCAAAAAAATATTTTTATTTTCACTTCTTTCTTTTAGTTTTTTTACACTGCCAGATATATATATATATATATATATATATATATATATATATATATTTTAATGTGGCTCTAGTAGTAGTGATAGTAGGATAGTAGAAGCTGCTGTTGGTAGTATAGAGCTTCTGAGAAGGAAAGAGACTCACTGTCAGCAGTGTAGAGCTTCAAAGAGGCTCACTGCTGATGCAGAAAGAAGTAAAAGTTAGCAGCTATACTGACGCTATGTCTAGCTGTTACAAATTTAGCTAAAGAAATTGATTTACATTCAGATTTGAAGAGACTCACCATTAGCGTGGAGTTTCTTGATCTGAATGTTGGGACTACGCCCCCTTTTAAAATTTTATTTAATGATATTCATCTGTTTGTGTGAATGAACTAGTTTTAAATTGTGCATGTAGATAAATTGGTGGTCAAAATGGCGGCTTCAACTTAACACTGCAGCTATTACTCTGGGATATACTTCGGTAGTTTGTTAGCATGGCAAAGCAAATAAAGAGATGGTGGACCTGTGAAAAGGAATAGTAAGCTTTTAGTATAACTATTGCATGATTTACTATAGCCAGCTAGGCTCTAGCCCTGGAGCTTAAGAATAATTATATTATGAAAGAAGAAAAAATTTTGGTGCTTTTGATGAGTCTGCGTTGTCTATCTTAGTGATTGATTTGGAGAAAAGAAACTATCTTGGTAGTTTGTGTTGCAGCTTATATGCATTGCAGGTGAGTTTTGTAACTTAGGTTTGAGCCATAGAAGAGAAAGTGAACCTTTCATTTTGTATTAGTCTATGAGGCCTTTTTTTTTTTTTTTGTGATCATCCCTACATAGAGAGTGCTACCGTACTCTCTGATCATTTGTCAAACAAAGAAGCATGAAAAAGTCTTCTTGGATCAGCTTGAACAAATGCCTGACAAAATTCATCTAAATGTATCATCCAACTCCACCTGAAGTGGTCTTCCTTCCTGTGTTATTCCATAAGCTCCTAAATGAAAGAAATCCCCACAGTGCATGGCAATTACAGATAGATTTGACAAACACTACCACTCATAGTGGACCTCAAATAGGTTTCCTTTCTTTTCAGTAGAAAAACTCATCTTTCTGCCTCAGCACTAGAAATACATAGTACCCAAGAAATTACTAGGGCACAGTGAATGTTAGGGAATGAGTCCTTATCACAAGCACCAAGAGCTAGCAGTAGATTATCTGGAAGCTAAATCACTTGCATCCATGTCCATAGCAAAAGTGAGTAGGTGAGTAGCACAAATTGCACAATAAATAATTTTGCTACTGCTTGGAAGTGAAAAGTGGACGGAGCTAGTTAGCAGACTTTCAGTGCATGTGCAAGCTTAGTCCATCTTAATATTATTTAAATTGATTCTGTGCATTAAATTGAAGGACCTGGAATGTTGCCATGGATACTCCCAAGCACTTGGCACCATATCACTGTTGGCACTTCGATTTGTGAAATAGAAACAACCTTGTGAAACAGAAGTAAACATCAGTCTAGTGGGAAAATGAGTGAGATTTCAAATACTATGGGGTGAGCGGGTGGCAATGCCAAAATGAGGGTGACTCCCTCCTGATGCGGGTGAGTTGGAAGACCTGAACTATATGTGCAACAGATACCTTATACTAAGGAAATAATGCTCATCATAGAGTAAAAACTTGACTACAATGTGCATATTATCTTTGTCTACCTCCATTGTCAAGTTATATTTATGGACTCTGAGATCGAAGAAGAATAGAATTTAAAATTACTTAGTCTGTCTGGCTATATATCAACAGTTTTTTGTTATAAAAGGAAAATTAGCTACAACATAAAATATAATTATGTATATTTCTTAAAGATCTTTTTCTATTGCATGGAAATCATATCAATGATTAACATTAAAAAAAGCTATCATTATGTTCTTATTATGTTATCATTATTTTTTTTTGGATGTATCTTGCACATTTTAATATTCTGTATGTTTTCCAATATTAATCACTCACATATTTATTCTGAGTGGCAGAGTCAAAATTGAACTCCTTAACATTTTATCCAATATTGGCATCACGATAGTTTGCAACATTATTTTTTGTCAGAGCACATGTAATATAATATATTTTTGTATCTCTATATATATACATGTGTGTGAATACAGCTAACCATCAATACCATTAAGTCCATGTATACTACAACTAGTATTTACCTTTATGCTGTAGTACAGAGGAATAAATCCGAATAGAACGCAGCAGCATACTATATTGAAGATAGAGAAGATTAGGTAATTATTAGGCTTGTCTGGAATGTCGTTGCGAGCTGAACGTGGCTGATTTTTCACCACCTGTAGATATATGCATCAAGACAAATGTGTAGACAAACATCAGTATGAACCTTATCAAACTAATTAAATAATAAAAGGAAAGTACATAAATGTTATCATTGCATTTTAAAATTTATAATTGTGTATAGGAAGAGATTTACTGCAATTGCATTGAGAAAAAATTCTTCATTTGAAGATCATGCTGCTAAGACATTCTTCCTTTTTTTTAACATACTTTGCATGGATTAGTATCACATAAAATTTATAGTTACAGGAAGTTTTTAAAGAAGCAGTAAATGTGATGTTGCTAAAAAAATATTTTTATCATGAAATATAAGTTATGGTACATTTTGATTAGTTTTAAAGAAACATTTTTTCACACTCATAGGTTCCTTTATCATTTGACTGAACAGCTTATGGACAAAGTTGCAGTCACATTAGCAGTTAGATTTGGCTGTATATTTGGTGAGCTGTTGGCATCCTCTGGATGATGGCAATAACCTACTTGGGACTGCATAGGCACAGATGTCCTTTCAAATTGTGGTAAAGGGGTGCAGACTTATTGAAATCTTGAAGTAATGCAACGTTATCATCAGTGGGTCCTTGGTACACAGAAGAGGAGTACGTAGCTGTGGAACAAAATAGTAATGAAATTAATAAGGAGCATAATAGAAGACACATGCAACAAATTACACAGCCATTTTCAACAATATCTACCATAATTATTATAAAATGCTATATAGAAAGAAGTAAGGCAGATTGGATATTAGTTGGGAAGGTAAAGAAGCTGTAATGTCAAGTAAATTACTCAGTGTAGCAAAGTACCATCTTTGAATGGAGAAATTAAAGACAATGATTCAGTATAAGCCAACTGAAAGAAATTATTCAGATTTGCACTAAGTCAATATTGTAGTGTGTAGTACTCATAATGCAGCTTGGTGGTTGGTTACTGATGTATGAAATTTTGCACCCATCCCGAAGAAAAAAATTTTAAGAAACCCCCACCCTCATCCATATGAGCTGTGTTTTACTCCAAACCCTAACAATTCCAAATAATTGAGCTCTGAACGCCCAAGCCAAGGAGGAGATATCAAACAAAGAAACAGATGGACAATTATAGTATAATACATGGATAAATCTCATAATATCTTATGCAAGTAAACTAATTGATAACAAATTCATAAAACAAATTTACAACAATATATATATATATATATATATATATATATATATATATATATATATATATATATATATATATATATATATATATATATATATATATATATATATATATATATATATATATATATATATATATATATATATATATATATATATATATATATATACACTTTTTTTTTCTTCTTCTCTTTTTAAATTTCATGATGAAATATATATTTTTTAATACTATAAAATAAATTAAATGATTTGAATATAGCAAGCAAACTTACGTGGTTCCTCTGGTGTCCCCACAGTCGGTATATTTCCACTAATTGTTTCTTTATCATAATCCTGAACACTTGTGGTATTCATTTTTTTTT
The DNA here is from genome assembly GCA_963969325.1 of Lycopodina hypogea. Classification (NCBI taxonomy): domain Eukaryota; kingdom Metazoa; phylum Porifera; class Demospongiae; order Poecilosclerida; family Cladorhizidae; genus Lycopodina; species Lycopodina hypogea. The sequence goes on along the minus strand of OZ017780.1, from coordinate 12,495,383 downwards.
GTATCTGTAATTTCTTTGAAGAGACAAATCTTTCCAGATGAAAATGGATGCTAGAGGAATTAATTTTACATGAATGATTCAAATTAATTAAGTGAAGTCATAATATTATAAAATATTTATTTTCAGATTGTGCTCATTACTATTGTGAACATGATGCTGTTGAGAAAACTTAAATTAGAAACAATCTTTTATTTAATAAATGAATAGCTATTTCCCTGGCTGATGGCTGCAATACACACATTTTTTCAGGTTTGTTGATTCTGTATGATAAGATCATGCAGTTCAAGTATGGCAGTAATAATATAGAGGATTACTACAGTCATCCCATATGTCATTGTTAACATGATCATGTGTATATATATATATATACATACCTTTATACAGCAAACCAGGAAGGTGTGATGACTGATTTGGATCACTTTTGATTAGATTGAGTGGTGACTGCTGAATCCGTTTTGAGTGGAAGTGGTGAAAATTTTGTGCTTTTTTATAATACCTGTTTTCTTTGAACACTTGTGTTGATTCTAGTTGTATTTACAGGAAGTAATTTGTATTTGCTTGTTAGTTTGCATATCTCACACACTTGAATTAAAATTGTTTGGTTGTTAAGGATGTACACTTGTTTGTTAGCTTAATCAAGTAGTAAAACATTTTGATAATTTGAATTCCCACAAACACATTTTAGTAGTCAGCTCTCTAAGATTTATATATGCAGGATTTAACAGAATATATAGGCAGAGTTCACATGTTAGATGAGTGATTTACAACTTTTCAAATTATTTAGCACACACTGGACTCAGCAAGCGTATATCATGGGAACATGTTAATATTACATACACATACATGCATGCAGGCAGGCAGGCAGGCAGGCATGCAGATGGGCAGGCAGGCAGGCAGATGCTACATAAATTATAGTAAGATTTGTTTTGTGGTTGTTGGTTTGATATAGCTATGTACACTGACTAGTTCTTCCACTGGTATAAAATATTATGCAACAGCGGTTCTACGAAGTATTTGCGTGTTTCTTCCCTCAATGTTTCTTCCATTATATAATTTTATTCCTTCATATAAAGTATCAGCCACATATCTCTTTTTGCAGATATCCATGTGCCATAGTCTCTTATAGAAGGTATTAATGTTGCCATACATTTGTTTTATATTCCAGGTTTCTTCTGGAATAAACTAGAAGAAACTGAACGAAATAACTTTCTTCTGGGTTCCTCCATTCAAGAAGAAAAATCCAACTCTGTTCTAGCATTTGTTTTGACTGCTTAATCTATCAATGTCTACCCTTGACCAAGTAATGTTAACTTACCATTATTCTGATGTTTCAGTGGGCTTTATACAAAAATACTCCTCATTGACAAAATGAATGCATTCAAATTCATGACTTTGTATAGAGAATAAGTGCATGCATGCATGCAGTTGGAATATCGTGTATAATTTATTAGCCCAAAGAGAGAAATCAACTTTGGATGCCTGTAGTACTGCATCAATAATTGTAGGCTTCAATTGGTTGCAGATCTGTGAACATTCTTAACATTTCACTCAGAACACAACAGTTGCTATTCTGTGCCTTTCTTCATGAGATGGTGTTTGTGTATGATAGTGCATGTGTGTAAAGGTGGTTTGTGTGTGATAGTGCATATGTGTAAAGGTGTTTGTGTTCGGTTGTGAATGTGTGTAAAGGTGCTTGTATGGAGGTGTTGGTGTGAAGGTGTTTGTGTGTGATGCATACCTCTCAAGTTTCATGGTTTGGTTATGTCTTACATAACAGGGACATTTGTGATGCTGTATTTGATGCATCAAGTTGAGGCTAAGGAATGGTAGGACTACTTTGGCTGTTGAAACATTTTATAAATCCCAGAACTCTGTCTAGACTTGGGAATGTAATTACCTAGCTAGTGAGGGAGTGTTTGGGGGAGGGGGGAGGGGGGATTTTATATGTGCACCCAGCTGGCTTCGCATCAGCAAGTAATAAATATTTTAAAATGTGTGATAACAGTAAAGCTAGACTATTAAAAGTGGCACCCATGGATATATTGTTTATTTACTCCCAAAAAGTGTTTTTCAACAATTCACAGACTTACAATAAAAAATAAGTTTGTAACTGGAGGCTACTAAAATGAAATATGCCAACCAGGAATCCTTAGTGGAGGGGAAGTTGTATCAGGCAAGAAATGATGAGAATATCAACAACAACAAAAACCCCCCTTGATATCCTAAGATTTGTCTGTTAAAGAAGAAGGTATTCATAATCTACATTCCAAAATCATCTTCCAAAGGCAGGCAGGAGTTAGGAATTACCCTGCTTTTATTGATTATGTTCTGAGAGAGACCACAACACATTTAATATTGCATTTTTCATGTGGATAACTTCTTGCAGATCAGTAAATAATATTAATATTAATTAGGTGTTACCACAACAAATACCCTTCTACATAACTACAGTATTATATGATCAAAAAGCAGAATTTTCTATTTTCTGCTTTGCTTGAGTAATGAGATTCTTTTACTGTCAACTTTCTGACATTGCATTGATAAATAATTTTTTTTTTTAAACCTAATATTCCACTCTCGTATTTTCAAGACTTCCACATATTATTCTTTAATGATCCACCTACTAGTATTTTTACCAAGAACTTTATCAAGTTCGCAGAGTCTAAATATTTTTTTTTTGGGAATCTTGTTCTTCTTAAAAAATACTTCCTCCTACCACCAGTGCTGAGGTGCCCCCCTTCCCCCCCCCCCCATTCAAGTCATGGTTGATTTTTTTTCCCTCTTTTTTTTTTTTTTTTTTTTTTTTTTACCCACTATTAAGTCATAACATTGAATCATAAGTGAGTGGGTTTTTGGCTGGAAATTTCCAGTCTTCTTCTATTTTACTATTCAAATGATTTACATACCTATTATGTTTTACTAACTTATAAAATAACCACTTTACTTTTAATTCAAGTTCGAACATTTGAAACCGGCTGTATAATGTATCATGTAAACTCAATATAATAGAATTTTTCCCTATCCTCAACTTAAATGAATTACTTGGCACAATTCCACACCATGCCTAGGTCTTCCTTCACCCAAGCCAAATTCAGTTTTGTACTCTAACAAACTGTGTTCTCTCAAACAATGAGATTTAATATAATTCAAAAACTGTTCAACTGTACAGATATAAATATACGAATAATAACATAATAGCTAATATATATATATTTATATACATAAGGTCACAAAATAACTCAATTTCTCAACTAAATAAAATACACCATAATCACCAAACTAAATACGCTATCCTCCTCTACCTCAATACAAAACAATCCCTCCTCTTCTATACATAATAATATTCTGATGACATCATTCAGTCCACCCTCAAGGATCAGACTTTTGTCGCTATCTCTTGCTGGTCATCTAGCAACCACATCTTTTCCCGGTCTTCCTGTCTCTCCCTGTACTTCCCTGTATTTGGTTTTGAATCTGCATGTGCTCCTAGATACTCAGTTTATGAACTTATTAAAGTTGTTTTGTCTACTGAAAGCTAATTAAAAGACCAACCAGGATAAAATTTAAGTGGCTTCTATATTATTTCATGTTGATATTGGCAGGGCAACACCGGGTATATGCTGCTAGTTTATGTATATAGAAAAATCCGTTTGTTTCCTTTATATTGGTAGCTACTTTGGACAATGATGTTGAATGTGTCTTGACCAGTCTTTATAGACAAATTTGGCACCCATCCACATTCTCAAGGGAATCCATGCAGTGTTACTAGCTCCTGAACATTTTTTTTTGATATGGTACAACTGTAGAATTGAACACCTCGCCACTAAGCAGATTTTGATAATAGGGAAAGGAAGAAATGAAATCAACAAATTGATCTTCAATTACATTTAGAATTTTAAAATAATTAACATTACCTTCCTTAATTTATGGTCTGGCTCAATTTCACCAAGTGAAGTATTTACTAGAGCTAACCATAAAGGAAGTCTCTGCTAGAGTTCACTGAGACTGAAGTCTTGCTCAGAGAACAATATTTCAACTGCAACATTTGACCCATTTTGGCCTGAAAGTATTTTCATTTCAAACAGAGAGGTGGTTGTGTTGTGGAAAAAATTGCCAAAAGCACTTTCATTTCAAATGCCTGGAGTGGTTGCGTTGTAAACCTTTATCATTTCAAATGTGGTGGGAGGGGAGGGGGGTTAGTTGTGTTGTGGACCATTAGAAAAGTTCTGGTTTTAAAAAGTGGCAAGACCTTGGGAAGGATAGGATTGACTAAGGGAGCTGAGAGGATGCTGGGATCAAAAGGTCTCCCCAGCAGTTACTCTGGCAGGTAGGCTGGCAGGGAGATTACACAAGTAATATATAGGATAAATTCATTAATTAAGTTTTAAAAAAAGTCTGATCACATGTTTACTGTGCATCCTAAATTATCCACAATTGCATGCTACTACATATAATATCATTAAATATCAAAATTTCATTTGGATATAAAAAAATGTAAAATATCAGTCTTGTACACAATGTCGAAAAACATTAGTCCTGAAGGTGATGATTTGTTTGAGTGCTTGTCATACATATATATACAGTTTCCTTAGAGCTGATGCAGGTCATTCACAATGCCTGTCTATACAAACCTATCAAGGGTAGTACAAAAAAAAACAAAAAAACTCCCTATTTTATTACATTACCAACTATCAAAATAACTTAATGTAAATATTTTTCAATTTATGGCATGAAGAATTGCTACGGAATCTATTACCAAACATTGTAACATGCCCTCCAAATTCTATAGCCTATACAAACACATGAAGAAGTACAAATATCAACCATAGTACACTTCCTAAACCACAATTAACTACCAATAAGTCATAATAGGCTGTGTCTACAAATATACAAGTACTGATGAAATTAAAGTTAGTTTGACTGACCAACCAACCAACAGACATATTTGATTCCATACTTGATATGGATAGTGTCACTGCATTCATAAAAAACAATAATTATGCCTCAGATCATGTACTTCCCCTCCTTGGTTGTGAACCCAGGTACCTCAATATCTAACATATAGTAGTACATGTACTTCAACATGCGTCAGTCAATGTTCTAAGAGATATAACATGTTAGCTTCACTTTTTCCACTCATTTCAAGAAGTACACCAAGCAACAATCCCTTTTTTTAAATGCCAACAATTGAGCTTGCTACAAAAAAAAAAGTTTTACTGTCATTCAAAAGAAGAAAAGTGTAGACAAATAAAGGAATAATAGGAACTTAACTCACCCTTGGCCAACTGTTCCCGAGATTTCAAATTTATTGGTTCACAAATCAACCTGCAAAATATGTAGGAGACAAATAATGATATCCAAATATATAAGAAAATATAGAATGTAGTGTTTGTAACCAACAAGAACATATTGAAATTGTCCAAGTAAAAGATATCAGAAATAGATGACATGTTAGTAAATTTTAGTTCTATTGCACTTCCTGTTTATTAGGATGAAAAACAGAAAGTACATTTTTTTTTTTGGCTAATAAACAAGTGCAATATGAAAATGAAACGACTCACTCAAAATAATTTTAATGTATGATTTCCATGTAATAACTCAGTCTTATAATATATACATATATGTATTCTTTTAGTTATATATTAATAAGAAAGAATGTCGGTATTTACAGCTGATGTGCTACCTAGTATCAATTGAACAGTGTCTCCACAATGACTGAGTTTTAATAAAGCTGCAGTAACTGACTCCCAGAATTCTCTTAGCAGTGGTCCTGTTAGCCTTCAACCAACCACATCATATCTAGGGACTGAAACAAAAAGTAATTATTTATCTGGGTAAGCTTAACTGCAGCAATTGGACCTTCCAACTCACGTTTCTATCCCAGCTACTTTTGAAAGAAATTATCCCCAACTAAGAAAACATAGTCATCCAGTTCTATCAGAAAAGGAAAAGAAGCCAACAAAAAGGGCTATTGAAAGGCAATGTCACTATGCTGCCTTCTGAATTATCATGACTATAGTATAAATTTAAAAACTAACCATGTTGATATCACAACTATATCAATCTTTCCTCACATATTATAATATCATCAGATTCCCTTCAAAATGACATCAAACCAGCCTACAGGGTGACCACACAAGTTAACAGCAAGGACAGGAATATGGACATCTCAGTAGAAGCAGGCATGCCTCCATTATGAGAGACACCTGAGAGTTTCGTAGACACCTCGGCTCAAAAACCATATGGTAAATTGCACATACAAAACAATCTGGCAAAAGCAGACATGCTCAAGTACTTTTAAGAACTTTTGAAAATGGTCCTTGCTGAGTGTAGTGATCTTTGGTGGTGTAAAGAAAGAAACAAAACAAAACAACTGTTAATATTTCTACAATACATTTCCATTTCACATAGTTGGGTGATGGCCACTGCTTTGACAATAGAGAAATACGGAAGTCAAATGAAGAAAGTTTTTCACCTAGTGACATCTTCTTCAGCTAATTGGCCACTGCCTGGCACAGAGTTCAATTACAATTCAACTATTGACTGTTCCACCTATATAAATATCGGTTTAATACTTCCCACATGTCCTAAATACTTTCAAAAGAAAGTCATGTCTGAGTACCAGGTATATTCTGCACAAATGGCTAGGTTTCTCCAAAAAAAACAAAATAAAAACAACAACAAAAAAATAATAATAATAAAATAAACCCAAGAAACCACAAAAATAAACATGCATACCGAGAAGAACTTTTCAAACAATAAATTCTTGGAAAATATGTCTCCAGTAAACAAAACATTACTGTAGATAAAAAAAAAAACAGATGCCTACACTCACAGCTGCTTAATTGGTTTCTTCTGCACACTCCTGCAAGACATGTCCACTTACTACACATGTTTTCCCATAACACATTTTCATGAAAGATGTGACCACCACTAACACTTGTGTTCAAGTAATACATGCCTTCCTGCATATCATGTCATCCTATAAAACCTGTCCTCATGTTGGACATGCCTTCCAGTAAGACATATCCTACTTTAATTCATGTGTTTGAACAATACATGACCACTCATATTATATGTACTCCTGCTAGACAAGTCCACCTGTATGACATGCCCTCATATAATACATGGCTTCCTACAGGACATACCCTCCATTTAAACTTGTCATCATATAAGGTGTCCACCTGTAAAACATATCATCCTATAAGATAAGCCCACCTGTAAAACATGTACCCCAGTAAGACATCTCAAACAGTAGAACATGCCCTCCTATAATACATACCCTCAAGTAAAACATGACCTCCAGTAAGACATATCTTTCAATAAAACAACATATTGTAAGATATGCCATGCTGAAGACATGTACTACACCAATACATGACATCCCATAAGATTTTTCCTACAACAAAGCATGACCTCCTTCAAGACATATGTATCATAATATATGTCATCCTAAAAGACATGTAATTCAGAAAATTATGTCCTCCTATAAGACATGCTCTTTCTTGAGACAATTTTGTGACCATAGGCTACCAAAGGTGGGCATAGCATGCAATACAGCTAAGGCCGAAATTTTGTGCTAGTATATATAGAACATGACAAAAAACTAATCTGAACTAAAATTATATAGTAGTATCCTATATATTATTTTTGTTAACTCCCTGCATGCCTGACTGGTAACTGGCAAGAAAAACTTTTGAACTGTGGGTCTTGGGACATCAAATTATACTTCATTCTGCTCCCTACATGCAAAACACCTTCGAATTTCTTTAAAATGTTCAACTAAAAAGTTAGAGGTAAATTAAAGTCTTTCTTATAAGCTAATTGTGTTCATAAAGTAGGTAAAAGGTCAACATTTTATCCACCTGTTTTTAAAATGGCTGATAAAAATGCAAACAAATTAATGAAAGAAAATTAAATCTAGCTTGCCAGTGCAGCTGAGAATGGAAAACTCATTAGTGAGCTGAAGCTTTGCTAAAACAGCTAAGTATCTCAAGTTACAAGCCCCAATTCTGTGTTGTGGGCATGTCTAAATATAATGTAAAATATGAAGTTGGCAGAATAAACTTGAAAATTAAAAAAAATGTCCTATTTAAAAGAAGAAAGATAAAAAATAATTTGAAATCTTCATCCACCAATTCAAAGAATGTTGACCAGAATAGTATTAGATCATTACCACCAATAAATAAATTAAAAAAAATAATAATTATGATAATAAATGAAAAATGTAGTTATGAGGGGTGTGTATAATTACACTGACTCCAAATAAAATAACAAATTAAAAATGAATGAATGAAAATATTGAAAATAACTATGTTATGGATGTAATCCATTGGCTATCCAGAAATGAGGTCAAAGTACACTGGAGAACACACAAGACAAATTTCAACTTCATTTACCACCAGCTATGCAATTATTAAAAAAAAAAAAAAAACCAAAAAACAACAACAAACAACTAACATGCAAACAACAACCTGGCATGGGAAGTGGAGATGGGGGATGGGGAGCTATGTTGGCAGTGACCCCTCCCATGAATGAATGCATATGGGCATTATTAAAAAATATACAGCTACTGGACATAAATTAGACCAGAAATTTGAAAATATTTGGAAAAACACAACAAAACCCCCCCCCCCCCCCCCCCCCCCCCTACACCATGCTACTTAACTGAAAAAAGATGGGATATTATGGAGGGAAAAAATAGCTTGCTAATTTCTTCAACTATTTTAAGGGCATCCTGAAAACATGGAAACTCTCTTCCAATATCTTAAAGCAAAGATTAAGTGAATGTGCACAAAAATGCACAGCTACTGTAACAGAATTATTTTTTCAAAATCTTACTGCTACACCAGATCTTTTTCTCTGTCATACTCAAAGCCTCATCATAAGCCTGTCCTTAACATAATGATGCTTGGAGGTTGATTTTGTGTCAGGAAGCTTAAGCAAACCAAAATAATCCATTTGACACTCTAATTTGAATTCACCCAATGGATGGACAAAGTTAACTGTTCACTGTCAGATTGCTGTTAATTACATAGGTTGCTTCATCAGCAATGACTGAAAACGAATAAAATATTGTTGCCTTCAATGTGTACCATGTTGCACTGAAAAATTTATCAAACTTGTTTTGCCTCTGCAAGCTAATTTTATTAGTATGATTCTCATTGTGATAATGAATGGATATTTGTGCATCTGTAACTAAAAGTGGACACTATTTTCTATGCTAACTAGGGATTTTCCTAAAAGTTGATCTTAGAAACCAATAATACATGTGATATACTACAGCATTGGTGCTAGTGTAAAGCATATGAAAAAAATAAGGATTCTGAGTTGGGGGGTTCAGCCCCCCCTGTGATAAATTTTTGTTTGTTTATCCCGTTTTTTTCTCCTCTGTAACACCATATCCATTACTTGAATCATGGGAATGTAGAGATTAATTGTATTGTAGGTTTTAATACAGAGATTAGTGTTAGAGATTGTATTGTCTTTGGATACAATTTTACATATATAATTCATTTGGTGCTGTGGTTGAGAATCTCTCCATGCAAAGGGCATATTCTAGTTTTGAACATACTGTCCATTTTTTCCCAGTAATCTTACCTCTGGGTGCCAGAATCTTCAGGTTCTTATCCTTTCCCACACATGATGGAAGCTATAACCTTACAACTTCATGAGCCTAGCTACTATAGAGCTAATATTATAGCCATTCAACCTAAAACTATCTGAAGAGTGAACAATAGCTCACATTTAGCTAAACTAATCTGTAGGTATAGCTGATCCCTCAAATCTCTCTAGTGAATGTGTGCACCATATAGATTTACAAAAGAGGGTGGCATGTGGGACTTAGCCAAATCAACCTCACTTAGAATGTGTTTACATAAATGTGGTTGGTAGTACTCAATACTCATGTGGTACCTCCCTCCATGGATATTTGAAAAGAAAACCCTAGTTCTCTAATGCTAAAGGGGCCAATTTAGAAAAATAAATGACGAAGTGATAGCGTTGTCAGCCTGGACCCCTAGATCCCCAACAATAAGTTTGATGTCGTTTGGCCTATCCTCTCGGTGGAGTTTGCATGCATATATGCAAATATATAGCCTCATTAGAGTAACATTGCATTTTATTACTTCAATAGTCAAGTGGATATCAAACAGATTTTTTTTTGGTTTGAAATCCCCTTTCAAAACCCTGTATACGGGTATGGATGGGTATATAAAGCAATCATGAGAGGACCTTAAACTGGTTCAGTTCTCAGTTTTGTTCATGGCCTTCCTCTTTTTTTTTGGCTCTAAAAAATATTTAGGAAAAACAATCTGATGCACAATATTATTACTAACATGGAATGAACAGTTACATGTGAAAGCTGCTGCACATTGTGTAGATATATGATAGTTTTAAAAAATTATACAATTAAAATAAAGAACAGCAATGCATTCAGAAAGTCAAATGGAGGTATATTCATAAATGCGCACAGCAATGATTAAAGGGCATTGATGTGTGCACTTATGATGATGATGATGTAATTGTATAATTTTTTAATATAACACCCGCAAGGTAACTACTGCCAGAGTGAGAATAATTCCGATCACAAAGACTACAATATTGGAGATCATAGCTTTACGTGAGTCCTTGCGAGAAGCTTCAAAATCACCACGATCCCATGCTGAGTTCACCTAAAGGGAGAAAGAGAGGAATTGGAAGAAAGAGAGGAATTGGAAGAAACAGAAAATAGGAGGAATTGAGTAAGGTAACAAGGGTGAACATAGGGCAGGGATTATATCCAATGCTGATCAATATTATCATGCCAACATCTATCACAAGGTGGACAACAATACATAAGCAACACTGACTCAATTCACCAACACAATTTTGGATATGATACAATAGCTAATAATATGTTTTCTTATGAAAAGAGATTAAAGTATTTCATAAAGGTTTTGTAAATTTTTGCCATGGGGTTTTTGAGTTTTATACTTGTATTTTATGTATAGGAGTTGGAGGGGGTGAGATTTGTTTCCCATCAAATAAAGAATGAAGGGGAAATATTATGCTGTCTAAACAGCTGCCTGAATATTTCTGTTCAGAGATGTAGGTTAAAATGGAGGGATAATCTTTGCTCTAGTACATAAGAATGTATGGATGGAGGCCACCCTACTACATACTTTGCAAACTCCACAAAATTTTATGAGGGTGATTACACAGTGGTTTGTGGTTTCCATATTTCTTTTTAACTAAATATTTTACCTGTCATCCAACAATGTAGTATAACTTCATGGTATAGCACATTTCCTGTATAACATTGTAATTCTTTCTATACTTGTTTTTATTATTCTTTTTCAGGTCCATCGGCTAAAGGAAAAGGCAAATTCCAAAGAATCGATATTAATGTTTTAAATAAAACTTAATGTATTTGAATAATGCTGTATCAATTTTTATTATAATAATGATTTTATTTTTTTAATATAATTGCCAGGAAAAAAAAAAAAAAAAAAAAAAAAAAAAAAATTATTATTTAAAATAGTTCACAGGAGCAGGGGAGATGTAAAATAGATGAAAAAAAATATAAAAAATATAGTTCATTTAGGAAGTCCCAGATTGCAATATAGAAGCAGGGGCAGATCTTGCAATTATTAAAAGTGGTAGTGGGGCCACAACTATAAACACTCCTACAAATTATGACCACAGCTACGCAGAGAAAATGATGCACCAGCACCCATTTAGATTATCATCATATCATTATTAAAATAATGAACGCCAACACTTCAGAACATAAAATCGTATCATAATATACAAGTGAAAGTAAAAATATTTCTTTGAAATGAAAGTGGGAAGCAGGGATGATATGTCAATTAAAAGTGCAGAAACAAGAATTTTGTGACAGTGCACGTTACAAAATTCCGTACTTCACTGATTCCTTTGACCTTAGAATTCTACACATAGTGTGACAGTCTCTGTTGCGAAATTTCTGTGAACTAAGAGTAATTATTGTACATGAGCTAGCTAGGAGCAAAATGAAGAGGTGACAGTCTTTCAGCATCACACCTTACACATTACATGAGAATGTGGAATGGTTAAGTGGGAATTTTGTAACTTGCACTGACACAGAATTCTTGTTTCTGCACATTTTATTGACATGTCATCTCTACTTCCCACTTTTATTTCAAAGAAATATTTTTATTTTCACTTCTTTCCTTTAGTTTTTTTACACTGCCAATATATATATATATATATATTTTTTTAATGTGGCTCTAGTAGTAGTGATAGTAGGATAGTAGAAGCTGCTGTTGGTAGTATAGAGCTTCAGAGAAGGAAAGAGACTCACTTTCAGCAGTGTAGAGCTTCAAAGAGGCTCACTGCCAATGCAGAAAGAAGTAAAAGTTAGCAGCTATACTGACGCAATGTCCAGCTGTTACAAATTTAACTAAAGAAATTGATTTACATTCAGATTTGGAGAGACTCACTGTTAGAGTGGAGTTTCTTGATCTGAATGTTGGGACTACGCCCCCTTTTAAAATTTTATTTAATGATATTCATCTGTTTGTGTGAATGAACTAGTTTTAAATTGTGCATGTAGACAAATTGGTGGTCAAAATGGCGGCTTCAACTTAACACTGCAGCTATTACTCTGGGATATACTTCGGTAGTTTGTTAGCATGGCGATGCAAATAAAGAGATGGTGGACCTATGAAAAGAAATAGTAAGCTTTTAGTATAACTATTGCATGATTTACTATAGCCAGCTAGGTTCTAGCCCTGGAGCTTAAGAATAATTATATTATGAAAGATGAAAAATTTTTGGTGATTTTGACGAGTCTCCGCTGGCTACCTTAGTGATTGATTTGGAGGAAAGAAACTATCTTGGTAGTTTGTGTTGCAGCTTATATGGACTGCAGGTGAGTTTTGTAGCCTAGGTTTGAGCCATAGAAGAGAAAGTGAACCTTTCATTTTGTATTAGTCTATGAGGCCGCCATTTTTTTTTGTGATCATCCCTACATAGAGAGTGCTACCGTACTCTCTGATCATTTGTCAAACAAAGAAGCATGAAAAAGTCTTCTTGGATCAGCTTGAACAAATGCCTGACAAAATTCATCTAAATGTATCATCCAACTCCACCTGAAGTGGTCTTCCTTCCTGTGTTATTCCATAAGCTCCTAAATGAAAGAAATCCCCACAGTGCATGGCAATTACAGATAGATTTGACAAACACTACCACATAGTGGACCTCAAATAGGTTTCCTTTCTTTTCAGTAGAAAAACTCATCTTTCTGCCTCAGCACTAGAAATACATAGTACCCAAGAAATTACTAGGACACAATGAATGTTAGGGAATGAGTCCTTAACACAAGCACCAAGAGCTAGCAGTAGATTATCTGGAAGCTAAATCACTTGCATCCATGTCCATAGCAAAAGTGAGTAGGTGAGTAGCACAAATTGCACAATAAATAATTTTGCTACTGCTTGGAAGTGAAAAGTGGACGGAGCTAGTTAGCAGACTTTCAGTGCATGTGCAAGCTTAGTCCATCTTAATATTATTTAAATTGATTCTGTGCATTAAATTGAAGGACCTGGAATGTTGCCATGGATACTCCCAAGCACTTGGCACCATATCACTGTTGGCACTTCGATTTGTGAAATAGAAACAACCTTGTGAAACAGAAGTAAACATCAGTCTAGTGGGAAAATGAGTGAGATTTCAAATACTATGGGGTGAGCGGGTGGCAATGCCAAAATGAGGGTGACTCCCTCCTGATGCGGGTGAGTTGGAAGACCTGAACTATATGTGCAACAGATACCTTATACTAAGGAAATAATGCTCATCATAGAGTAAAAACTTGACTACAATGTGCATATTATCTTTGTCCACCTCCATTGTCAAGTTATATTTATGGACTATAGGATCGAAGAAGAATAGAATTTAAAATTACTTAGTCTGTCTGGCTATATATCAACAGTTTTTTGTTATAAAAAAAAAAATAGCTACAACAAAATATAATTATGTATATTTCTTAAAGATCTTTTTCTATTGCATGGAAATCATATCAATGATTAGCATTAAAAAAAGCTATCACTATGTTACCATTATGTTATCATTTTTTTTTTTTTTTTTGGCTGTATCTTGCACATTTTAATATTCTGGATGTGTTCCAATATTAATCACTCACATATTTATTCTGAGTGGCACAGTCAAAATTGAACTCCTTAACAATTTACCCAATATTGGCATCACGATAGTTTGCAACATTATTTTTTGTCAGAGCACATGTAATATAATATATTTTTGTATCTGTATATGTATACATGTGTGTGAATACAGCTAACCATCAATACCATTAAGTCCATGTATACTACAACTAGTATTTACCTTTATGCTGTAGTACAGAGGAATAAATCCGAATAGAATGCAGCAGCATAATATATTGAAGATAGAGAAGCATAGGTAATTATTAGGCTTGTCTGGAATGTCGTTGCAAGCTGCACGTGGCTGTTTTTTCACCACCTGTAGATATATGCATCAAGACAAACGTGAACACAAACATCAGTATGAACCTTATCAAACTAAGTAAATAATAAAAGGAAAGTACATAAATGTTATCATTGCATTTTTAAATTTATGATTGAGTATAGGAAGAGATTTATTGCAATTGCATTGAGAAAAATTCTTCATTTGAAGATCATGCAGCTAAGACATGCTCCCTTTTTTAACATACTTTGCATGGATCAGTGTCACATAAAATTTATAGTTACAGGAAGTTTAAAGAAGCAATTGTAAATGTGATGTTGCAAAAAAAAAAAAATTTATCATGAAATTACGTCATGGTACATTTTGGTTAGTTTTAAAGAAACATTTTTTCACACTCATAGGTTCCTTTATCGTTTGACTGAACGGCTTATGAACAAGTTGCAGTCACATTAGCAGTTAGATTTGGCTGTATATTTGGTGAGCTGTTGGCATCCTCTGGATGATGGAAATAACCTACTAGGGACTGCATAGGCACAGATGTCCTTTCAAATTGTGGTGGAGGGGATGCAGACATATTGAAATCTTGAAGTAATGCAACATTATCATCAGTGGGTCCTTGGTACACAGAAGAGGAGTACATAGCTGTGGAACAAAATAGTAATGAAATTAATAAGGAGCATAATAGAAGACACATATGCAACAAATTACACAGCCATTTTCAACAACATCAACCATAATTATTATAAAATGCTATATAGAAAGAAGTAAGGCAGATTGGATATTAGTTGGGAAGGTAAAGAAGCTGTAATGTCAAGTAAATTACTCAGTGTAGCAAAGTACCATCTTTGAATGGAGAAATTAAAGACAATGATTCAGTATAAGCCAACTGAAAGAAATTATTCAGATTTGCACTAAGTCAATATTGTAGTGTGTAGTACTCATAATGCAGCTTGGTGGTTGGTTACTGATGTATGAAATTGAGCACCCATCCCGAAGAAAAAAATTTTAAGAAACCCCCACCCTCATCCTTATGAGCTGTGTTTTACTCCAAACCCTAACAATTCCAAATAATTGAGCCCTGAACGCCCAAGCCAAGGAGGAGATATTAAACTAAGAAACAGATGGAGAATTATAGTATAATACATGGATAAATCTCATAATATCTTCTGCAAGTAAACTAATTGATAACAAATTCATAAAACAAATTTACAACAAAAAAAGAAATAGAATCAATATATATATATATACACTTTTTTTCTTCTTCTTTTTTTAAATTTCATGATGAAATATATATTTTTTAATACTATAAAATAAATTACATGATTTGAATATAGCAAGCAAACTTACATGGTTCCTCTGGTGTCTCCATAGTTAGTATATTTCCACTAATTGTTTCTTTATCATAATCCTGAACACTTGTGGTATTCATTTTTTTTGGTATCTGTAACTTCTTTGAAGAGACAAATCTTTCCAGATGAAAATGGGTGCTAAAGGAATTAATTTGACATGAATGATTCAAATTAATTAAGTGAAGTCATAATATTATAAAATATTTATTTTCAGATTATGCTCAATATTATTGTTAACATGATGCTGTTGAGAAAACTTAAATTAGAAACAATCTTTTATTTAATAAATGAATAGCTATTTCTCTGGCTGATGGCTACAATACACATATTTTGTCAGGTTTGTTGATTCTGTATGATAAGATCATGCAGTTCAAGTATGGCAGTAATAATATAGAGGATTACTACAGTCATCCCATATGTCATTCTTAACATGATCATGTGTATATATATATATATATATACCTCTATACAGTAAACCAGGAAGGTGTGATGACTGATTTGGATCACTTTTGACTAGATTGAGTGGTGACTGCTGAATCTGTTTTGGGTGGAATTTGTGAAAAATTTGTGCTTTCATATAAGTCCTGTTTTTTTTTGAACACGTGTTGATTCTAGTTGTATTCACAGGAAGTAATTTATATTTGCTTGTTAGTTTGCATATCTCACACACTTGAATTAAAATTGTTTGGTTGTTAAGGATGTACACTTGTTTGTTAGCTTGACTTGAGTAATGAGATTCCTTTACTGTCAACTTTCTGACTTTGCATTGATAAATAATTTTTTTAAACCTAATATTCCACTCTCATATTCTCAAGACTTCCACATATTATTCATTAATGATCCACCTACTAGTATTTTTACCAAGAACTTTAGCAAGTTCGCAGAGTCTAAATATGACTTTCTTGGGAATCTTGTTCTTCTTAAAAAAAATACTTCCTCCTACCACCTGTGCTGAGGTGCCCCCCCCCCCCCCCCCCATTCAAGTCATGGTTGATTTTTTCCCCTCTTTTTTTCCCCCCTTTTTTCCTTTTTTCCTTTTTTTTTTTTTTTTTTTTTTTACCCACTATTAAGTCATAACATTGAATCATAAGTGAGTGAGTTTTTGGCTGGAAATTTCCAGTCTTCTTCTATTTTACTATTCAAATGATTTACATACCTATTATGTTTTACTAACTTATAAAATAAAACTTTACTTTTACTTCAAGTGCGAACATATGAAACCGGCTGTATAGTGTATCAATTAAACACAATGTAATAGAATTTTTCCCTATCCTCAACTTAACAATGAATTACTTGGCACAATCCACACCATGCCTAGGTCTTCCTTCACCCAAGCCAAACTCAGTTTTGTACTCTACAAACTGTGTTCTCTCGAACAACGAGATTTAATATAATTCAAAAACTGTTCAACTGTACAGATGTAAATATATGGATAATAACACTAGAGCTAATATATATTTATTTATATTTGCTCATGTTCACAGGAATCTGTAGCAAAGAAGGTCGGGGAACAAAGTAAAGATTAGAAAAAAAATAGGTAAGATAAAAACTGGTAGAGAACAACCAGTGGTGACAAAACTCAGGGGTATCAGCAAGTATGGAAAGGAGTATCGTGGGAGCAGATGTGATGCAGATGAGCAACTGGGAAGGAAGGAACTTCAGACTCATATCCACATATGAGCTAAGGTGAACGAATATGCGAATGTAATGACTGAAGACATATCATTTTCCAAATTGACTGTACAAAATTGGGACTCAACTAAAACTTCTTGGTCTAAGGAAACCCTGTCTTCAGAGAGTGGTCCTCCCACTGGCAGTCATAGATTCAGTTACAAAGTGAGAATAACTGTTAGTCTACATCATTCAACACCAAAGTCATCATCGGCCACACCAACCACAACACAGATAGTAAGAGGTGGTGATATTTCTACCATGTTGCCTACCAGTGACTCTTTGCCTCTAAACTCCATAACCATGGCTCCTGTTGAGGTGAAAATCACAGAACATATGCTGTTTGACCTTGTGCATGCGGTGGAAGTATTAGAAAAAAAATTTTTTTTTTAATTTATTAGAATCCAGATCCAAATGCCATTTTCCCCCTTTTCCTCCATTTCCCCCAAAGCTAGGTAGCTAGACTTGTCCCTGGCAGGTGGTGTCCAACTATGGAAAATTCTAGCAAGTATCCATCCACTTATATCTCTGTGATTTTCAAGGCATCTGCTGGATCCCGAACAAGATTATGTTATCATATGCAAACTGCACCCCACACATTTAAAAAAAAATTTTTTTAAGTAGCCCAATATTTAGTAAGTTAGTGTTTGTAAAGTTTGCAATCACAGACTTGATTATGCACCTCTTGAGATATATAGCTATTCGCTAATTCTTTTCAGGTAGGTTAGGGATATACAGGAAAGGATATAAAATGGTTTTGGCTTGAGACAACAATCTTGCTATTCTCTTCTTATTGTATACTTGCTCTTCTCTCTGCTGAGAATAGGCTTTGTTTCTCTCACAGTTGGTGGATGGATGATAACAACTAAGCACCTCTATGAAATATAGAACTACTTAATTTTACTAGTATGTCTATGTTCAGTATAGGATCCAAGAGACCTGATGAGCATTATTAAACACATGTGGGTGTGGCTATGGATGAGGTTTAGTTATTGCCCCACCTATAGGAAGTCATGCCTGACAAAAGCAAATTGATGGATAATTAAGAAAAAAAATTATCATTTGAACTTTAAGTAACTGGGTGAGCATTATTAACCAATATGGGTGTGCTGTTTTTTTTTTATAGCCACACATACGCACAGGAAGTCATTTTAGTTACCAAAAGCTTATTAAAGGTCCAACCAGGCTGAAATTTGGGTGGCCTCTATAATGCTTCATGTTGACATTGGCAAAGCAACACAGGGTATATGCTGCTTGTGTGTGTGTGTGTGTGTGTGTGTGTGTGTGTGTGTGTGTGTGTGTGTGTGTGTGTGCGTGTGCATGTGCATGTGTGTGTGTGTGTTTGTGTGCGTGTGTGTGCGTGCGTGTGTGCATGCATGTGTGTGTCTGTGTGTGTGTCTGTGTGGGTGTGGGTGTGTCTGTGTGTACACGTGGGTGTGTGCATGTGTGTGTGTCTGTGTGTGCGCGCACGTGTACGTGTGTGTGTGTGTGTGTGTGTGTGTGGGTGTGTGTGTGGGTTTAAAATAAATTTTTTGAATTTTGAATGGTTATTATATTTGTCTCTCACCAAATTCTACTAGTTATTATAAGTTAAGTTAATTTGGTAGTCCTAAATTTGAATAATTCTAGTCTTAAAATTTATTTTCAAGTGGCTACTTCCATAACAACAGAAACCATTTCAAACTCGTACAGATATTATTAGTAAATAGTATATAAGTGAATTTCATTTAACACTACAGTTTGTATATAAGTTAATTTCATTTACCACGACATTTGGTAACCCATGGTAACACATTTGTTGTAAACATTTGTGGCTAAATCTTGACAAGCTGCTGTCTGTAATCTATGGAGTTATCCAGATTTTATAGCAGTTCACTAAAGTTAAGAAAGTTCAGCACAAGAGAAAAAAAAATTAAAAAATTATAAATAAATTAAAAAAATAAATAAATAAATGAAATACTTTGAATTTTGAATGATTGCTATATTTATCTCTTTACAAATTGTACTAGTTATCATAAGTAAAGTTTAAGAGACAAAGTGGTTCAGAAAGGATGTGTGGCCAGTGGGTGGATATACCTTTCTGCACTCTAGTTGTACTCTGCCAGGGGATCAGGAAAGAGATAGTAGGAATGAGGGTGTTGGAATAGCATTGGACAAAAAGGCTACAGTGGCATGGAAAGATACAGGGGAGATGTGGGAATCAGTTAACTCTAGAGTAATATCGGCAAGATTGAAGTGGGTAGACACAGGGAAAAAAAAGAGAGGTTGGTCTGGAAGGGCATCAGTCACTTATGTATCAGTAGTGTGTGCTTACGAACCCACAGCTAAGGCAACTCCAAGCATTAAGCTCAAGTTTTATGATGATTTGCAGGATATAATAGATAAAATTCTACACAATAATATCCTTGTTTTGCTAGGTGATTTCAATGCTAGGGTGGGTGTGTTGGACACAGGGAATGTTCTATGGCAAGGTGTTTTATGGAAGCATGGCTTGAGTGAGTGTAACTTTGTAGGCTTGGAGTTTTGGAATTCTGTGCTTTAAATCAGTTCTCAATCATGAACACCTGGTTCCAAAAGAAGGAAATCTATCAACAGACTTGGACACACCCAGCAACAAGAAATGTCACATGATAGACTTTGTCATGATGAGGGCTGAACAGAGAGTTGCTTGCAGAGATGTGTAGGTGATGAGGGGAGCAAACTGCTGGACTGACCATAAGCCTGTAAGAGCAAAGCTAAGGGTTACTGTTCCTCGTTCTGCCAAAAAAAGAGAGAAGATTTTTTTACCTTTTGCCATCCATAAACTGAAATCCCCGCCAAGAGGGATGAACACTGTGAAGTATTGGAGCAGCATTTGCTGGCTATACTACTCAGAGCTGGAGATTCCACTGAATGCAACTGGGATGCTCTGAAGTCTTGTATTGTGTCAGCTGCAGAGGAAGTAGTTGGTAGAGGGAAGAGGAAGTAACCAGACTGTTTGAATATAGTGAGGAGTTGTTGTCACCTCTGATCAAAGCCAAGGATGATGTCCACCTGAGGATTGTATAGTGCAATACTTCAGCCAACCGGAAGGAGTTTACGAGATATCAGAGAAAGGTGAAGGTTGCAGTGGACAATGCTAAGGAAAAATGGTTGTGCAGGGTTGCCAAGGAGGGGGAAGCTGCAAGAAAGGATGGTAGCACAAGGTTAAAGAGTATCAAGAAGTTGTAGCTAGCTCGTGCTGGAAGAAGACCAACTAAACCCACTGCTGTCATGAAAGAAAATGGAAGTTTGACTCAGGGTCTCGAGGACGTAAAAGCCAGAAGGCATCAGCATTTTGTAAAGATACTTAACATACCCTGTGCATTCAAGGATGATGTAATTGACACTCTGCCACTACCCCCACCACACTTGGATTTGGATATGCCACCCACTGAAGAGGAATTGATGCAGGCTCTAACCAAACTGAAGATGAGAAAGGCAGGAGGAAAGTCTGGTGTTCTTCCTGAGTTAATCCTCCATGGTGGTGTAGATCTGTGGGATAGAATGCTGGAGGTGATGCAGAAGGTGTGGGAAGAAGGTAAAGTGGTGAGAAACTGTCAGGATGCAGTGATTGTTCCAATTCTAAAGAAAGGTGACCTTAAGCAGTATGACAATTGGCATGGAATAAGTTTGTTGGCTGTGGTAGGGAAGGTACTAGGCAGAATCGTACAGGGAGGATTGCAAGTGATCACCGAAAACATTCTGCCAGAGTCTCAGAATAGATTCAGGAAAGGACATGGTTTTGTAGACATGATTTTTGTTGCTAGGCAGCTTGTGGAGAAAAGCGAGAAAACATGGCGAGTCGTTGAATGTGTTGTTTGTAGAATTGAGGAAGGCTTATGATTCAGTGCCCAGGCAAGCCCTATGGAAGGTCCTAGAGAGGTATGGTGTGCCAGCAAAGACGTTGAATGTTGTGAAGTCTTTCCACATTGTGAGGTTGCATGCAGAGGTTAAACTGGGTTCAACTGTAATTGATAGATTTGAGATCTGGAATGGCTTACGGCAGGGATATACCCTGGCACCCACATTATTTAATATCTACTTTAGTTCTATGGTGGCTAATTGGGGCAATAGGAATAGTGGTTATACAAGTATGGTAGGAAATTGGTTGGGGACTGCACAGCTAAGTCTAGATTGAGTGAGATGAGAGTAACTGAGTCCCAATTTGCTGATTATGCGGCATTGTATGCAACCTCTCGGGATAGTTTTGAGTCAGTGGCAGCAGAGTTTGTGAAAGTGGCAAATGAATGGGGACTGATTGTGAGTACTAAGAAGATAATAGGGATGATTGCTGGTGAGGGATTGAATGAGGGTGATGTCAGACTAGTGCAGGTGGAGGGTGGCTCTGTGGATGTAGTCCAGGACTTCACATACTTGGGTGCTAACATTTCAAGAGATGGGGAGATCACTAGTGAGGTAACTGGAAGAATTGCTACAGCAGCTAGAGCATTTAGATGTTTGAGGGTGTCAGTATTTAAGAACAAAAACCTTTCATTGGCCACAAATAGAGCAGTATATAGGGCAGCTGTTCTAGCTGTATTACTGCATGGAGCTGAAACTTGGACGATGAAGGCTGTGCATACAAGACGTTTGAATTCTTTTCATAGCTGTTGTATTCAGATAATCCTGGCTGTAACGAGGTACAAACAGTGGAATGAAAGATTAACATCTCAAAGGCTATCACATAAGTTTGGCATGCAGCACTAAATCTCTGATATCAATGTGGACAGCTTTTATGATGGCTTGGTCATGTGGGTCGAATGGATGAAGAAAGGTTTCCAAACAGATTGTTGTTTGGGGAGCTTAACATGAAGAGACCATGCCATGGGATGAAGAAGAAGTGGAGGGATGTTTTAAAAGTGGATTTGCAGGCAATTGGTGTGTATGATAGATGGTATGAGTTGTGCCAGGACAAGAAGGGGTGGTTTCATTTGTGTTTCGATAATGTAGTGAAGATTTCAACATCCAGGCGATGGAACACCTGCTCAGCTAACAAGCAATCTGAATTAAGAACACTAAGTTGTGCCTGTGGAAGAAAATTTTGAAGACAAGGAAATCTGATCGACACAAACATTTCTGTGTGATGCAGTCATAAGTGAAGTTTATTGCCATTGGTCCTGGATTCATCAAGGACATTGCCATCATGGTATTTCGTACCATGGGCAGCTTGAAGGTTCAATGTTCAAGGTGTGTATGTGTTTGTGTGTGTGTGTGTGTGTGTGTGTGTGTGTGTGTGTGTGTGTGTGTGTGTGTGTGTGTGTGTGTGTGTGTGTGTGTGTGTGTGTGTGTGTGTGTGTGTGTGTATGTGCACGTGCACGTGCACATGTATAGATTTACAATTTTTTAGTATTTATACTTGAAAATAATACACCTTTTCTTTTAACCGCAGTGTTTCCGTACCAAAGAGTAAAAAAAATTAGTTAAAAAATCTATTCTTAAGAAAAACATATTGATGTATTCTTCCCCCCCCCCCCCCCCCCCCCCCCACCCCCCACTCCCATGCCATTCCATGTGTTTCTAGACCTGTGTGATACAGGTACAAATAACTTTAATTGGAAATCCACTTGGCTTCTTTTTAGAATGTAAAAACTACTAATAAGAGTTTTAATTAATCAGTCTCAAAATGTTTTTCATTTGTTGATAGTGACTACCCTGATTGCTTTCCCACCATGTACTGGTGAATAGGGGCAGATCAGATAGTCCAGGTGCTGACTAGGTCAGATAAAGTGCAGACACATCAAATATCCACAGTTTTGACTGAGTGAATACCAAATTTTTATGATAAGATCTTAACTTTATTATGTTAAGATTCCAAGGGAGCAAAAGTGCAGCTGACTAAAGTTTATCAATGAACAGTGAAGAGAAGATTATCATTTCATACCTTCACATTCAGCTGTGTTGACTTGTAGAATAGTACAACGGTAGTGTTACTTGTTCAGTATGTCAAAAGCTCAACATTGACATGATAAAAACTTATATAGCTATAGATATAGAGGATGAGGGTGTTGTGTGTGGTTTGTGCCTGTGTGTGCATGTGCATGCCCCCATCGACAATTTTCCTCCTTATTTCTCTGCTGTCCTGCTAGTTTTCTTTCTTCTTTTCTTATCCCCCCCCCCCCCCTTTTCTCTTAGAGTTATAATTGAACAGCTATTTTTACATTTTTTTAATTCTTTTCTTCCAAACTATTTCCAAAAAGTGGCACCCCAGGTAGCTCTGATCAATTAAGTGGGAAATCCTGGGTTAGAATCCATGTCTGGGCTTTTTTGGCTTCCCACAATCATTTCTTCTTTCACACCCCACTCTCTTTTTCCTTCCTTCTTTTCTTCTCCCCTCCCCTGCCCCTATGTTTTCCTTCCATATTTTTCCTTGCCCCACTCCCTTATCTGAGCCCTTGGGTATGCAACTTTTCTCCCTTTTGGTAGTATAACTGTTGGCACTCGAAAAAGCTGAACAAAGCCACATTTTTACTTCATTCATGATTGCACTATTTATTCTTCAATTAGTCAAGAGTGTATTCAGAGAGGGACCATAGAGGGAGTATTATTAAAGCTAGATGTGTTCTATCTCAATTAAAGAAGAGAGAGATGCATGAGAGGATCTTAAGGTACGCTATAAATAACAGAGAGAGAGAGAGAGAGAGAGAGAGAGAGTCATCCATAAAGCATTTTTTTACAGGCTTAGCAAAATATCTCAGGCATGTTCATTGATTTGATATAAAATACACTGAAGAAAATGTATACACAGCTTTATGCTACTCGTGTACAATTCTGTAGTCAAGGGACAACAATTCCAGCTTCTCTCAAAAAGCAGGTGCCTACTAAAGTCTTATGGTAGATGTTGATTGATTTTTAAAGTCTGGATCTGTAATGGTCTCAAGGGGAGAGAAGTCTGAGTATACTAGAATTATCCATATCAACCCAGATATGATCTAACACATACAACTGTACCACCTCATGATTCAAACTTATGGTCTTTTGGCAAAAAATATAATAAATTGTACAAAATTTCAATCTTTCATAACATTTTAAAATCATCTCAAATTTATAATCAATAAAGGTAATAAAAATAAATCTAAAATATACTTTAAGAAAAAATCTTTCTTCTTTTTTTTTGCAGGCTTCAGGCACTTCAGAATTTCCATAAAATGGCACAGTGTCAGAGAAATACTTAAATAAAAAATTTAAAAAAATTGGACTGTTCTGGTGTGTTACTATTGTACACATTGGGAAAAGTAGAACTATTGAGAGTTTGTCCAGACTGAGGTTTTCCCAACTCAAAACGAAGGTTTCCAAACTTAAATGGATAAGAACATGTTATAGTTATTACACCTCATTTTTAGCTGAATTTAATATACCTATATATGATAGAGCTTATTATGTTTGTATAATTGTCTGTCAACTCCTCCCACAGTTCT
The DNA here is from genome assembly GCA_963969325.1 of Lycopodina hypogea. NCBI lineage: Eukaryota > Metazoa > Porifera > Demospongiae > Poecilosclerida > Cladorhizidae > Lycopodina > Lycopodina hypogea. Next base: position 12,470,467 of record OZ017780.1, on the reverse strand, counting down.
CAAACAATCATGACCAAATATTCTGGGCAAACTAAGATTACACTGGAATGAAACCCAACAGGATTTAAAATTTTGAAATTCTAAGTGAAAGTGTGATTTTAGTTAAAAATAATGTTTGTACCTTTGATACTGTTTCAAAACATGTGTCATTTCAATGTATCCTTTTAACAAGCTATTATGATAAAAAAAAAATTTTTTTTTTTACAAAATACGACCAACAAGACTTAAATTTAGAATGAGACTTCAAAGTAACTGGGTGAGATTACTAATCACATGTGTGTGTAACAATGGGTGTGGTTTGGTCATTGCCACACCCTTAGACATCATTATGCCTGCAAAAACTCATTTCTAGACTTATAAGGACAAAATTGGTGGAGTCACTGAGTGAGCATTACTAACCACATGTGGGTGTAGCAATGTGTGTGGTTTAGTATTAACCACACCCACAGGAATTTGTTTTTGTTGCCAAAAGCTAATTACAGGGCAAACCAGGCCAAAATTTGAGTGGTTTCTATTATATTTCATGTTGACATTTGCCGGGCAACGCTGGGTATATGCTGCTAGTGCTCTATAATTTTCTATAATTTTTTGGCATTTCTAATGATTTATAGGATTGTCACACAGGATTATGGCAACCCCAAAACAATTAATAAGATCTTACATAACTGTTGGCAACAAGTATTCTGTACAGAACTGTACAGAACTGTACAGAACTGTACAGAACTATGCATAGATTATATTATTGAGTGTGTAGCCACGAATATATCTATTTACCCTTTACCTTTGTATGTGGAAGTCTTGCTCAGATCATATTGATAATAAGTGGCTCTCACCCATGCTTCTGCTGAATATTCAGAAGGCATTGGAATAGAGTCCTCCTGATGCTTCTCTCCATAAAATGCTAATTTTTTGGCCTTGTCTTTTGAATAGTCAATTAAAAAAAAAACAGGAAGGGGGCAGAATTCAAGTTAGGAAATGGAAGCAAAGAGGATAAATATATATAATAAGGTTAACCAAGAGAATTCAGATACTAGATATTGAAAAAATATATACACTCAATAATCAGATAACATATACTTAAAATTAATGCATGCAAGAGTTTCATCCATTGCAAAAGCTATAGCTAAAAACTTACAGTGCCTACTAAACGTTCTATTTTCAAAGAACACCCCCCATCATTCCATTGCCAAGGAACGTTTCTGGCATTTCTGGGGGGACTTGGCATCAGTAAAACCATTAGGCATAACACCTACCTGGATGAACCCTGCCAAAAAGGCATCTCCCCGTTAAAACAGGGTGGAGTATCCCTTAAAAATATATCTCTTAAAATGACACCAGATCACTACTTTATTCAGTCAGCAGAATGCTGGTGATACAACAAATTCAGCACGGTGTAGTATTAATGGCTAGCTTTCTTGCGCATGCGTGATGTGGGCCACCCACCATTTCTCTGCGTGGGCCGAAATTAATTATTCCCCGATCCTATTAATGCAGGGGTCTGAGAAAAATTAATTTAGGCGGGTGAAGAGATAAGTCCCCCAGCCAGAAAAAAGAAGTGATGAATTGATCTTTTTTAATTTTTTTTTTTTTTTTTTATGATACACCTGTGTTGGTCTGTCTCTGTGAAATTTTCCTTGATGACTACACTGATTGTCAGCTCCACACCCTGGCTCAGTGATAGTGTCATTCTGACCACCAGGATGTAGAGACACTGCTCTCAAGTATACTTGTAACCTCCCTACTACTATATCCTAAGGCTATCCACCTGCTCCTCTATTGAGCAGTGGATCCCAACCCTGAGTTCAGTTAGTCAAAGTATCATCCAAATCTGACCCAGTAGGCTGCTGGTATCACTTAACAACAATATTTGCACACAATAGCAATATAATAGTGATAGTGTACAATGCAGAACTGAACTGAACTAATTAATGTCAGTTAGCATGTCCTTTTATACTTAGTTGCTTGTCAGGTGATTCTTAAAATAACTATTTCCATATAAGTACTTATCCTTAAAGTATCTATTTCCTTGTTAGTCCATAATTGCTTTTGACTGTAACCATTTAATGGTAACCTACAAGCCTCATTCTCCGAGATTAACTTCTGTATAAGCCACATTCTCACTATCTGTTTCCATAGCTGTTGCTGCCATCACTGGTGTTGGAAGATGGTCTCCCACACCTTCCTCCTCAGTAGTAGTCAGAGAGTAGGTGTCTGACATCCCTCCCCCCCTTAAAAAGAGACTCCTGGTCTCGGGAAAGTCCATCAGCATTTGCATTAGCGTGTCCACTTCGGTGGACCACCGAGAAATTTAAAGGCTGTAGGGCCAAAGCCCAACGAGCCAACTGGCCATGGCTATTCTTTAAAGTTGAAAGTTTGGTGAAAGGGTTATGGTCCATTTGCACAATGAACTTAGTGCCCTCCAGGTATTTTTGGAAGTGTTTAATCCTTATCACAATTGCCAGAGCCTCACGCTTGATGGCAGAGTCATTACATTCTCTTAGCTTCTTTGAACCGAAAGCTAAGGGATGTTCATTTCCCTTTTCATTAATTTGGATTAACACAAAACCCTAACCCGGTGCTAGACACATCAGTCTGTAGTACAAAAGGCCTCGACCAATCAAGGGTCATTAGTACAGGTGTCTTAGGCAGAGCTTCTTTCAGCTGGTGGAAAGCTGTTTCACACTTGGGTGTCCATCTGACGATCTTTGGGCTATCCTTCTTGGTTAAGTCTGACAAGGGACTGGCTATAGTTGAGAAGTTGGGTATGAACTTCTGATAGTACCCGCAGAGTCCCAGAAATGATCTTATTTATTTCTTCGTTTGGGGTTGGGAGAAATTCTTCGCTGCCATCGCCTTGCACTGCATTGGTTTTACTGCACCACCTCCAACTACATGGCCTAAGTAGATACACTGGTTCTAAGCAAAATAACATTTCTTTTTCTTGACATGCAGTCCTGCCGACTATAGTTTCTCAAGTACTTGGTTGAGGTGACACTAATGCTCCTCCCAGGTAGCACTGTGCACCAGGATGTCGTCAAAGTAGGCTACCATGAACTGGTGTAACCCATGCAACACTTCATCCATTAATTTCTGAAAAGTTGATGGGGCGGATACCAACCCAAACGGCATGGTCAAGAACTGATAGTTCCTGTAGGGGATGATGAATGCATTCTTTTCTTTATCTTTATGGGTTACTGGTGCCTGTTAGTACCCCTTGGTTAAATCTAAGGTTGTTATGAACTGAGCTGCTCCGATGCCATCTATTAGTTCATCAATGCGTGGTAGTGGGTATGGGTCACCAATAGTAATTGCATTTAACTTCAAGTAATCAAGCACATGTGCTGAGGACTATCTTTTTTGGCCACTTAAACAACAGGGGCTGCCCATGGGCTTTTTGAGGGTTCAATAATCCGTTGGTCCAATAGTGTACTAATTTCCTCCCTGAGAAATTCTTTACTATGGTGGGCCAGTTTTTTCATGGGGGTAGTCTGATTGGGGGTGCATCTTTCATAGGAATGGCATGCACCTCTATGGACATCCTACCCAGCACATCCTATATTACATCCTTAATTTTTCTTTAAATTTATTTAACTCTGTGGTCAAATTTATATCAGATTGCTTATTTCCTCAGTTTGTTCATTTATTCTTTCCTTGTCCAGGGTCATGAATGCTGCAGGGACAGGGGATGTCCACTTCGTCATGCAGTTTACATGGAATGTACGGAATCTCTTCCCCGTATTACCTTGATCAATTTGGTACGTTACCTCCATCACTCTTTTAGAAATGGGGTAGGGTCCTTGCCATAGGTTCTCAAGTTTTGATCTCTTTATGGGCCTGAATACTAATACAAAGTCTCCCACTTCAAATTCTCTTACTACCAACTTTCTGTCATGTAGTATTTTTGGCTCTCCTTCTGATTTGTTTCAATTGTATAGGCCATCTATCTAACCATTTTGATATTAGCTTTGAGAGTTTCAACAAATTCAGTTGAGGTGTTCTGACCTGTCTCCTCTTTTCCCTTCCAGAATCTCACTATTTGGTCTAAGGGTATTCGCATTGTCCTACCAAACAACATCTGATACGGGGAGAACCCGGTGGTCTTGTGGACCGTCCCTTGGTATGCCCACAGCATGTATGGGAGGCATTCATCCCATTTGGTCTTTTTATTTGGGGTGAGATTTCTGAAAAGGTTTTTCAGAGTGGACTTGAAACGCTCAACCATCCCATCTGTTTGTGGATGGTAAGGGGAAGTCTTTATCTGTTTGATTCTCATGGTCTGACAATAAGATTTTATTATCTTTGAAATGAAATTGGAACCATTATCTGTATGTACTTCCTCTGGGATTCCCACTCGGGATGTCATATCTACTAGGCATCTTACTACGGTCTCGGATGTAGTATTTTTGAGGGCATAAAGCTCAGGCCACTTTCTTGTATAATCCATTATCACCAATACATATTGTTCCCCGCCTTAGTTCATACAAGGGCACTGACTACATCCATAGCTATTTGCTTGAAGGGTTCAGTAATGATAGGTAATGGGTGTAGAGGTGCTTTGGATAACAGGGCTGGTCCACTCTTCTGGCAAACTTGACAGGATTGCACACATAAGAATTACGCCTTTGGCTATCCATGGCCAATCCATTCTCTCTCTCAAGGCTTTTAAACATTCTCTCTCTGACAAAATGACTGGCAATTGGTAAGTTATGGGCAATTCGTAGGGCCTTTATATGCATAACTTGGGGGAGTACAATTAGGGTTTTTCCCATTGTCGAGTAAGGCTGTCTCCGTAAAATACCCTTCTCCTAAAAATAGGGGCTCCCTTCCCTCCCCACTTTCTCTCTTATGATCTAAGTGTGGTATCAGATCTCAGGGCAATGCCCAGCTCTTGTGGGTTGAGCACTCCCATCGGGTCCTCCGAAGCTCCAGCCCCCTCAGTCTCACGCTCCCCAATTTGGCTCTCTCTAGGCACCTCAGCGGAGAACTCCTTGTCAATGAATTCCGACCCCTCCACCTGTGTTCCACTGTCAACTGGGTATGGATCAGACATAATGGCCCTGTTTTGCTCCTGCTGCAGGCGTTCCATCTCCTTGAGGGCGGTCTACTGTAGCAGCTGGGCATGGGTCACTAGCATGCTTGACTCGGTCGTGAAGGAATCAGGTGGGGTTGGTTCTTGATTCTTTAGCTCCTTCTCGAGCTTCTTCCTGACAAAATTTCAAAAATGGGGGATATCCCTACCCATGAGCATATCCTGACCAATACGTTCGGATACTCCTACCGGAATCTTTGTAGTTCTTCCCTCGACCTCCAGTTGCACACTTGCAGCTGGGAAGTAAGTTTTTTTAGTCAGATGCAGTATGGCAGGGTATATTACATCCTAGATAGTCATCTTCTCACATGCACCTCGGATGTATTAGAGTCATGGTACACCCAGAATGTAGGAAAGTTACAATCTCCTTCCCATTAATCCGGACTGTCTAGGCCCATTCAGGTGGTGCTGTGGTAGCGACCATACTACATTTAGCTTCTTCCAGTTTTACATGGCAGTTTATTTTGACATGACCCATTTTTCCACAGCGGAAACACTCGATCACTGCCTGTGTAGTGTACCTTGAAGGTCCGCCTCTCCTCCATGATAATGGTGGTTGTTCCGTTTTCCACCTTCGTTCCTCCTTTTAGAACTCCCTTCTGTCCTCCTTTCTGGGGGTGTCTTTCCAATACTGTTCTTTCTCCTTTTGTACTCAAGAATTTCCAACATGTCACACAATAGCTTCTGTGAGATCTCCAAACGACTGATAGTTCAAGTTTCGAATCTGTAATTGCAGCCAGTTGGACAGCTTTGCATTTGCCAATTCTATCAGCATGATTTCGCTGTTTTACATTCTGTTGGTATTTAACCAACAGTAGAAGTTCAAGAGGAAATCTCTTAACCACAGGTCAGGACTAGAAAGATTGAAGTGGTCTTCAAACACACTTTGTCGTCGCGATTCAGCAGTGACCTCATATGTGGCTAGGAGAGTTGCTTTCACTTCCAGGTAGTCATCCTGTTGGTGTGCGGGAAGAGAATAAATGGCCAGCAACCCAGCTCTGGATAATGAATCTCGTAGATAGAGAGTCCAATAAGCTGGGGGACATGCCCTGTCAGCGTCTATAGCCTCGAACATGTCAAGGTACGCCACTATGTCATCAGAGTTCTCATTGAATTCTTGCATGGTCAACTGGGGGGCTGCTGCTGCTGGAGGTGGGGCCATTCTGGCTGGTATGAGTCCTCGGATGGTCTCCATCCATAGTTGTTGTTCCTGGTTGGCCCTTCGCTCCTTGGCTCATTGCTCCATATCTTCCTGCCTTCGTGCGGCCTCTTCTTCTGCTCTTCTGTCTTCTCGTTCTGCCCTTCGTTCTTCCGCATCCATGAAGGTCCTCAATCCTAGACTCAGAGTGCTGAAGCCAGGATTGGTGGGGGTGGAGAAGATCGGGGGATCAAACATCCCTCCTGGGGTTGCGAAGCTTGAGGCTGCTGAGATCTGACTTATAGTATATCGGTCTCCTCCTGGTTGCGTCATGGTTCTTTCTTAATTTAATCAAATAGATAGTCACAATTCAACAATAATTATTCTATCTATCCCACCAGCTGGCACCAATGTGAGCTCTACACCCTGGTTCATTGACAGTGATATTCTGACCACCAGGATGTAGAGACACTGCTCCCTAGTATACTTGTAATCACCCTATTACTATATCTTAAAGCTACCCACCTGCTCCTCTATTGAGCAGTAGATCCCAACCCTGAGTTCTGTTAGTCAAAGTATCATCCAAATCTGACCCAATAGACTGTTGGTATCACTTAACAACAATATTTGCACACAATAGCAATATGATAGCAATATGGTACAACTCAGAACTGAATTGAACTAATTAAGTCGGTTAGCATGTCCTTCTATACTTTGCTGCTTGTCAGGTGATTCTTAAAATAACTATTTCCATATAAGTATTTATCCTTAAAATATCTTATTTCCTTGTTATTCCATAATTGCTTCTTGACTGTAACCATTTAGTGGTAACCCACAAGCCTCATTCTCAAGATTAACTTCTGTATAAGACACATTCTCACTATCTGTTTTTATAGCTGTTGCAGCCATCACTGGTGTTGGAAGATAGTCTCCCACACCTTCTTCCTCAGTAGTAGTCAGAGTGTAGTTTTCTGACAGAGATTTTGAGAATACTTTGTATGAATGTTCCCAGATTCAGGTAAAAGATCATTTGTAGAACACACCCACCACCTTCCCCAGAATGGAATCCAACAAGCCTCATGGTATTTGGTATTTTAGAATGACCCAGTGTTTTATATAGCATGGTTTGTAGGGTAAGTGTACTACTCAAACAATTATTCTTTAATAATCATCCTATTATATATACTTTTTTTTGGCTCATCAAAAAATGTAAGCTTTATAGTGCTGACAACCTGATGGCAGGCAAATGAGTGAGATGCACAACAGAAATTAGCAAGATTGGAATCTTCATGAGTAAGATATGCTGATTCACCGTGGTTATGAGGATATTGCATTATTTTCCACTTTCAGTGATCATAATTTTTTAAATTTTCTTTAATGTAAATACATTTATCAGCCTCTATCATTTTTGATAGGAGTGGATATCAGGATGTCAAATGTCATCACCTTGGTAACATTTTGGCAATTTAATCCACCATCTAAACATAGTTTGACATTGGAGTGGTTTTTACTCACATACACATCCGAAAATTACTGGATTTCTTAGCATCAAGCCTGAGACTTCTGGCTTCAAAATAATCTTATCTTTGTATCATAAAAAGCACTTTCTTTTGCATCTTCAATGTGTGGCAAGGTTAATACTTAAAACTCAGTTAGCCATCAGTTCAGATTCACCTACACCATATCCATATTATGAACCCATAGCTAAGGTAAGAGTTCTTCGTTTGTTGCTATTTTGTAAGTGTTTAGTAAAAGTACAGAAAAGTTTTATCCTTAAGAACCCTTTGAAACCAAGAATACATTGATAGTCCTACAGATATGTGCCAAAAATTTAAGGAATTGTGCTTTTGATGATACCAGCATGAGATTTGGTGCACAATGAGGGCATGTCTTAAGGAAAATTTTTGGATATAGGGGCATTTCTGAATTGACCTTCATTGACCTCTGGTACTAATAGGCATTAAAATTGTATTGGATTTTTCATCGTATAATACGACATTGACCAAAATTTATCAAGTTGTGTATATTGTCAAATGAAAGCCTACATAGAAAGGAGCAAATGAAACTACAATTACATTTATATCTTTATCCATTACATCTTTATCCATTCCAAAGTCAGAGCACTTTTTGTAGTCATTCATTATATGTGGGAACAATGTTCATTCTTTGGTTAGTGCAAATTACTTAAGATATTTTGCTGCTCATATAATTGTCAGTGCACTTAGCCCTGATTGGTCTGTTGCACTACCAGTGTTCCATGCCTTCATTGGGTTCAATACTGTTATCTTTTTTTCTATTTTTGGGTAGAGGCAAGAGAACAGCATGAGATACATAAAAGGCACACAAAGATATCATCCCAGATTTCTGGCCTTAACCTCTACTTCAACTCTTCAAACTTTGAAGCATGTTTGGGAATGATTGAAAGGCTTGACAGCTTTGTAATAAAGCAAGAAAGAACCTCTTAACTTAGAAAGACAGAGCAATTGGTGGACTTCCACCTACATAGAGTCCACACTTATCCAACACATGAACAGATCTGTATACCAAGCTGGCCATTGCTGGGACTAGATGATGACTGCAGCTCCAGAGCTTCCATCACCAAATGAATGGGGTTGGAAAAAGGAGACTGAAGAAAGTTGGAAAGTACGAGTGTGCTGGATAACACTTCCTGAGAACACACAAGCCTGTAGGAAATTGATACATGCAATTGCAGCAAGAGCTGCAAATAACATTGCAACTGCCAAAAAGTTGCTCTGCAGCATACTGCTCTTTGTATGTGATTTGAATTTCCTTCACAAGAAATGGATCAAAATTTTGCTGTTGACATGTGCTAAAGTGAGACAGCGAAAGTGTGCATAATAGTGCAATGTTTATTGAAAGTCCAATCAGTTTTCACTCTTCAAGCTTAGATAGTCTAGAGTAAACCTTGATCCCTTAAGTCTGCAACTGTAGATATAGTGTACTGCTTTTAAATTTTATCTATAAAAAAGTAAGAACTATAAACTTTGCTCAAATTGGGAATAAAATATTAGTTCCTGCAAATATCTAGTGCCTGTGAAAAGAATTATAACTTTGAACAGATAGAGATGTAACTGCACATTTAATTTCATCTTGCTCCTTACAATGTAAGCTTTCATTTGATACCAAACTTGCAGACATTTAGTCAATATTATATTTACAATGGAAAATTAGGTCTATTTCCCACTTCCTATGTAAATTAGCACCTATGGATTACTAAACATCAAATTGAAAATGCCCCTATATATATATAAAAAATTAAAAAAAAAAAAATTTCTGAGTGTATTCTCACCTCCATGCAAGATTTCATGCTTAGTTAATAATGTTTACCAGGTCACTTGTAAACTACACACAAAAATTCAGCTTGGTTGGTCCAATTATTAGCTTTTGGCAGCCAAAACTACACCTATTAACATGCCCACTACAACATCAGCAAACTATTACAACTTTATGCACATATAACTAAAATTTTGCTGATTTTGAATCACTTGGCAAAAAGTAAATTCACCCAAGGATGGAATCCCACAAGTGGAGCCATACATTCCAACAATGCTGTCATGCAGGATTCTTGTGGTTCAGAATTTTGCTGACCTCATTTAAGTTATTCTAGAGTGATGGAGTGTTTTACATAGTACTAACAGGTGCTGCTTAAAGTTGCATGCATTGGTAATGTTGAATCCATGCTTGTAATATTTTAACATCAGTATAAACACAAGGTGTGTGGTGAATTTTAACTTGATCCAAGAGTAGATCAAAATCATACTAAATACTAATTAGCTTTATTGAAATTAAATTCAGCAAAAAAAGATAGTGGGCAATAACTTTGCCATTGCACATGATAAACCAATTGATACAATCATTTATAAGACATCATTATACACAACGTTTTCAGTCTTTTCGTGTGATTAGAACATTGAACAAAACACAAGTGTTGATCTGAAGAAATATTTAGGTTTCTCAATTACAATTTTTTGGTAGTTTTTGTGGAGGGTGGATGGGGGTAGGGGATTATATTTGTTCACGTATAACTTTTTTGTTGATGTTACTTCATAAATGGTGGTTGTGGTTAGAATGTGGTAAATCTGTGATGACAGTTTAAAAAAAAATTCTTGTTCTACATATGCATATTTGTGTCCTGTCCAATCAACGAGGCAACCTATTTACAAGAGATTGCATATTCTGAAAGTGCATGTGTACAGATTGGCCAAGGTGATCAAAAGTTATTATTAACATTCACTTGTGGAATGTTGTAACATGTTAGACACATGTACACATAATAAGTAAATGCCATACTAATATCATATGTATACTAGCATGTCCAAAACACTCTGTGGGTTGTCTACTATACACCTTTTCATCTCTTTTAAAGGAGATGTAATGTATATTTGCTTCATTATATTTTCACTCTCAAAACTTTTTCTTTGTCTCTCTCAGAAGACAATCTACCTTTATCTATTCACCTCCTCTCCTTCCACTTCAGACGGACCTCAAACATGTTGAACAACAGGGTGACAACTGTAAATCTGGAGGTTCTGCTACTAGCATCCCTTCTTCCAGACAGGTTTTCTATGGTCGGGGTAAAATAGTTCCTCAATTTACTTATTCTATGCATTACCTGTGCGACAATAAGATTGGTACCTTTAACTCTCTGGATGTGAAATTGGAGCTGTATGGACACCTCACAACTTCTTGTCCCACAAAACTAGTCTGGGTTAGGGGTAGGAATGGGGAGGGTGAAGTTTTATCAGGGCTGATAAGTATTATTGAGGAATAATAATACTATATATCTTAATTTAATTTTAGCCAGAAGCAACTTTAGTCAAATTCATTCTGTGGGAGTCTTGCAATTCCAATTTTATTCAGCACATGTTCCACATGTTCTCAGTTAACACTGTTCCTTAAAATGTGGCACTCCGCTGTACTTCCAAGCCCACTCATAGTTATGATTCAATATTAGAACTATCCACATCAACCAAGATATTATACAACATATAATTACATCACCTCATAATTCAACCTCATTCTCTTAGCGAGAAATATTGAAAATATAAAAATTTCAAGAAATATTTAACACTTGAATGAAGCATAAAACATACCCCCTTCTGCCTTCTAATGTACTTCCATGATCATCACGTATAAAACTCGTTCACCCGAACATTTCTACATGTGACTACACCATTTTCACTATAGTAAGATACCTTTGGAAGCTTCCTTGCCATCCATCCGTACCCGTTGTTGAACTTAGATTTTCATATTTTAGTAGTAAAGTGACTGGCATAGTAGGTGGAGCTTTAGCTTGAGTTAGAGATAAAAAAAAAACATTCTCTGAGGGTTAATAGAACAGCAAACTAAAACATCTTCCGTGGCTCAACCACACTTCAAACTTCTCTGAGCAAAAATCCAGAAATGTGTAGAATGTCTGATTAGATGAACTTTTATTTTTGCATTTTTTTGGCCTGCAAGCAATCACGCTCGTGGAGCCTTAAAGTTACTTTGTCGTTGAACTGGTAAAACTTTTTTTTTCCGAGCAGAAAGTTTTGTGTTCGATTCGTGATCATAGTTTTTCTCTATATAATAGACTAAATTACAGTTGATGATTAGAATACAATCTCCTCCGAACCACCTGAGCTACAGCTATGCTTGAATTCAACATTAATTCCTGACTATACTTGGTGCTGTCATTTTCTCTCCATGTTTTAATATCTACGAGACAACTGTTAATACAGTTTCACATACAATCCCTGTAGCCACAATGAAACACTAGCCCTGCTATAATGTATGACTAGAACAATTAGTAATTATCATTTTATGCTTCAGGTCATAGTTTTAGAGAATTGTTTCTAAACTATTATCTTCTGAAATGCTAATTTTTTTTTTATCTAACCCTTCCTCTGATCTTTCCCATCAAACACACTCTGAATTGCCTTGTTTCTCATAAAAGAAACTAGCAAAGATGGAGGAATACATTCATTATTCAAATTGTTTTGGGCAAAACTCTCTTTTTTGTTCAAATTGATTTCAATTAAAATTATTTACTGAAGTTAAACACTATTGGGCCTGCTCAATACTTGGATGGGTGACCACCTGGGGACAGCAGATCTTGTAGGTGGTTCCCCTTTTTTCAAAACACTTGCTCAAACAATCCTACCTCAATTAAATTATCTTATACCTTGTAACATCCACTTCAACCTTTCACCTCATCATCATCATTTATCCATCACTAATTCATGTATCTTGTAATTAGCTACTTACACTTCATCATCATTTATCCACAAATTCATGTAATGCACAATTGGCTTCTGCTATTGATATTTTATTTCCTATGTGTGTCCCTGCCCCGCCCCACCCCGACCAATTTTTTTTTCTCGTTTTATAATTTTTTGGTGTCTTCATTTATCATAAAGATGCTGGAACTTATGATGAAGTCCATTCTTACGCACTGCCCTGGTGCATTCTCCTTGGTCCTACAAAGATGTCTCGTCCAGGTAACCATTATCACAATCAATGAATCAGTATAACACTTTCAATTTATGCTTTATAAATATTATTTCACTTTCAGATATTTATTCTTGATTGATTAGCTAAGATGGAGTTACAGACACCGAAACTTAAGATGAAGAATGGGAGGCACCACATCTTGCTAGTTTTATCACATCATTCTGACACTCTACCCTGGTGCATTCTCCTTGGTCCTACGAAAATGTATCTTGCAGGTGACATTATCATAATCAATGAATCAGTATAGCACTTTTAATTTTATGCTTTACGAATATTATTTTACTTTTAGATATTTTTCTTGATTGATTATTGAAGATGGAGTTACAGACGCCTTAATTTAAGATAAAGAATGGGAGGTACCATATCTTGCTAGTCATATTGCTTCATTCTGATGCTCTACCCTGGTGCATTCTCCTTGGTCCTACAAAAATGTATCTTGCAGGTGACCATTATCACAATCAATTAATCATGTAGCACTTTCTATTTAATGCTTTATAAATATTTCACTTTCAAATATTCATTCTTGATCTATTAGCAAAAATGGAGTTACCGACACCAAAACTTAAGATGAAGAATGGTAGGCACCACATCTTCCTAGTTTTATCACACCATTCTGATGCTCTGCCCTGGTGCATTCTTCTTTGTTGTACGAAGACGTCTCTTGCAGGTGACCTCTATCACTATCAATGAATCAGTGTAGCACTTTTAATTTAATGTTTTACAAGTATTATTTCACATTTAGATATTTTTAAAGATTGATTATCAAAGATGGAGTTACAGATGCATAACAGTAACATAAATGGTGGTTGTGGTTAGAACGTTTCAGATATTTATTTTTGATCAATTAGCTAAAATGGAGTTTCAGAAGCCGAAACATATGTTGAAGAATGGGAGGCACCACATCTTGCTAGTTTTATCACATCATTCTGACACTCAGCCCTGGTGCATTCTCCTTGGTCCTACGAAGATGTATCTTGCAGATGACCTCTATCACAATCAATGAATCATGTAGCTCTTTCAATTTAATGCTTTACAATTATTTAACTTTCAGATATTTATTTTTGATCAATTAACTAAAATGGAGTTTCAGAAGCCGAAACATATGTTGAAGAATGGGAGGCACCATATCTTTCTTGTTTTATCACATCATTCTGACATTCTGTCCTTGTGCATTCTCCTTGGTCCTACGAAGATGTCTCTTGCAGGTACCCATTATCACAGTCAATGAATCGTGTAGCACTTTCAATTTAATGCTTTACAAATATTATTTCACTTTCAGATATTTATTCTCGCTTCAGAACACCAGCATTGACTCAATGGTTGTGGCTTCCTTTGGGCCATTTAGTTTTTAAAATCCCATTCCATCTGACTGAAGAAATACCGAGTCCTATTCTGGTGCTGTGTAACACATATGTGTATATGCCAAAAAAAAAAAAAAAAAAAAAAAATTATGATGACAGCATCATGGGAGGCATCACAGTTTCTTATCGTTTGATGTGGAACACTTGCTGGTATCATCGCGGCTTGTTTCCAGTCGTCAGTCCTTTGTTTAAATGATAAATTACAGAACATTTGACAGGATATGTGATTACAGAAGGAACCAGCCAATGCTCAATGGGGTTCCCCATGTCCCTTCAGCTTTCATTCAAGGGTGAATATGACTGGATTCCCTGAAATGAACACTGCTCTCAGGACGAGATGCAGACATCTACACTCTATATCCAGGGGGGGGGGGGGGTAGTCCAGTCCTGATTGACAGCAGGTGGATCATGCACTAATCCCCCCCCCCCCCAAGCTGGTCCAACTTTCGGTGCCACATCAACACCGAGATCTGCACCACCCGTGAAGGTTATTGGATACATTGTGGTGGACATCACAAAGGGAGGTGATTTACAGTGCTTCAAAGTGTAGAAGGAGGACTGTGACAACAAAATTGAGTGCTACCTCAACCACTGGAGCATCTGCCCTGTGGAGGCCATGGTAAAATCATGGAGCTCCCACAGTATTAGCAGTACCCTTCCATTGCTCAAATCATCATCTATCTCAAAAGCCAGCACAAGTAAGCTTAATTTTTACTTTCTTTTAATATTTTTAGTTTATATTGTTCACATCATTTTTTTCTTCAAAATATCCAGGTCACCTTCGACCCAGGAGAAGAGCAACAACTGGTGCCTCCAAACACTCCTCTCCTTGACTTCTTCTGTCCTTACTCAGAGGACACGTTCACCACCACCATCTGCTACATCAATGCCCCTGAGTACTACATGCTTGACAGCCAAAAAGAAACATGGCATCAGTGTCGCCAAGGCATACCTATCCCAGGGTTTCTAATCAATTGCATCACCGCCAGCCAAGGTTAACTTTTTTTTTTTCCTGTATGCCCCAGGGGTAACTTGAAAGACCTACCTCTTTAACACTCTGCTGGCATCAGTTCGGGACACCAGCATTGACTCAATGGCTGTGGCTTTCTTTGGGATTGCTGCAACACTCCTACAACATGGACAAACCACCCATTCAGTGTTTAAAATCCCATTCCATCCGACTGAAGAAATGCCAACAGGCCCCATTCTGATGCAGCATAACACATTTGTGCATATGCAAACTTTTAAAATTGGAAGAAAAAAAAAATTCTTGTTATTCATATTTGATTTGACGACAGCATCATGGGAGGCATTACAGTCTCTTTTGGGAGCTAGTTCCAGCAAATCCTTCCTATCATTTGCCATGGAACACCTGCTGGTATCACTGCGGCATGTCTCCAGTCATCAGTTCTTTGCCCAAATGATAAATCACAGAACATTCGAGAGAACATGTGATTGCCAAAAAAGAAAAAAAAATGAGGCATTCTCTGAGTTCCTTCTTTCCACTATAGAGAGGAGATTCCCATCCCACAACAGCTTCATCAGCATACAGAAGGCCTTCAGAGCTCTTCCACTAAGTTGGCAAAAGAATTGGAGGGTCCCATACCATTAAATGAAAAAAAAATTACATTAAGACTGTGGACATGATAAACGAACATCTTCTCAATCAATGGCCTGGCAAGTTCAAGCATACATTGGTTTCAAAAGTCTACCAAACGAGGACGACACCACAAATTTTCCTCCCAAATTTCTCAAACTATTGAAGTTCCAGGGATCCCTCCTCATTCACTGAACTTCCAAGTCGGGCTGTTTGGTGTTGACAAAAAGAAACCTGGGGCCCCCCCTCCCCCCCTATCCTGGGCAGCGGAACACACTGTATCATGGCGGTGGGTTGCAACCAGGTCAAGATGGAGGTCACCAGAGGGACTGACACTGAGGTGAGGTGGTTCACCTCCGAAATTGTACTCTACCTGACCAGCTCCAATGATTTGTAAGATTCCGACATGTATAATTTATGTTGTGTCAGGGATCACTATGACACACCGATCTTCGGTAATGGAAAAGTAATTCTAAACCCGGGAGTCTTTGCATGTGGGATGCTCTAAATTTCCATCTCCTGGTGTCAAATGAACACAATTTCAGATTTATTGACCAGAAAATGAAACTGAAAACATTGTGTACAATGATGTCTTATAAATGATTATAACAATTGGTTTATTATGTGCAATGGCAAAGTTACTGCCCACTATCTTTTTCTGCTGAATTTAATTTCAATAAAGCTAATTAATATTTAGTGTGATTTTGATCTGCTCTTGGATCAAGATAAATTCACCACACACCTTGTGTTTATACTGACATTAAAATATTACAAGCAAGGATTCAACATCACCTAATGCGTGCAACTTTAAGCAGCATCTGTTAGTACTATGCCAACACTCCGTCACTCTAGAATAACGTAAGTGAGGTCAGCAAAATTCTTAACCACAAAAACCCTGTATGACAGCATTGTTGGAATGTATGGCTCCACTTGTGGGATTCCATCCTTGGGTGAATTTACTTTTTGCCAAGTGATTCAAAATCAGCAAAATTTTAATTATATTGTGTAGAGTTGTCATAGTTTGCTGATGTTGTGGTGATGATCAAAGAAAGCCAGCTAGCACTCATCTGTATAGTCCTACTCTCACACAGATATCAATTTGAGTGCTTTCTGTAATGCTTAGCTTGGACCGAAAGAGTTAGAACCATGAACCCAAATATATATTTTGGTTTGTATGTATGTGTCTAGTCATCATGGCCAAACCCTTGGAACAAAAAGGCTGAAATTTGGCATGTGGTCTCCGATGATGAGCGTTATTAAACACGTGGGCATGTTAATAGGTGTAGTTTTGTCATAACCACACCCACAGGAAGTGTTTTCCTTAAATCCTTTTCAATTCACCCTATTTTTCTTATTTGTTGCCATTGTAAGTAGTGAAGTTTACAAGTCTTCATAAGATTTGGATGAACACACTGAGGCCGTGATCAATCCGGGTCAAATTTTGTTATGATATGTCAACTAACCCACATTAAAAAGAAGTACAAATGTTGCACCATTGCACGGCAACTTTATGCCAATGTAACTCTAGATTACAATTATAACAATGGTTCTGTTGTCTAGTTGAAATAATATTATCCATTGCTATTAGTTGTGTTTGTTTACTGTGAATTTAAAATATGAGAATTCCCCCTGACACATGGTAACTGTCTTCAGACCTTGGACAATATGCTTAAAATACATTGTAACATTTTCACAATGCAAGCATATACATAATACTAATATTTATGAATCAAGATAATCTCTATATTTTTTATTATTTTCTCAAGAAACATCTCTATTATGTTTACAATAATTATTAAAGTTCTCAAGTAAAGTAGCTATACATATTACATTTGTAACTTCTAAATATATAGAAAAAGTCACAACAGCATTACTTAATCGAAGTAGGGGCATAAATTTTTGAAAAGTTGAGAAATTTCAAATTTAGCATGTCAAATCACGCTCTTTGATGTAAAGTAAGAAGAAAGAACAGAGAGGGTGGGGGAGGGGGGGGGGGGGAAATAGGAAAAAAAGGGGAAACCACCTACAAGATCTGCTGTCCCCAGGTGGTCACCCATCCAAGTATTGAGCAGGCCCAATAGTGTTTAACTTCAGTAAATAATTTTAATTGAAATCAATTTGAACAAAAAAGAGGGTTTTTCCCAAAACAATTTGAATAATGAATGTATTCCTCCATCTTTGCTAGTTTCTTTCATGAGAAACAAGGCAATTCAGAGTGTGTTTGATGGGAAAGATCAGAGGAAGGGTTAGATAAAAAAAAAATTAGCATTTCAGAAGATAATAGTTTAGAAACAATTCTCTAAAACTATGACCTGAAGCATAAAATGATAATTACTAATTGTTCTAGTCATACATTATAGCAGGGCTAGTGTTTCATTGTGGCTACAGGGATTGTATGTGAAACTGTATTAACAGTTGTCTCGTAGATATTAAAACATGGAGAGAAAATGACAGCACCAAGTATAGTCAGGAATTAATGTTGAATTCAAGCATAGCTGTAGCTCAGGTGGTTCGGAGGAGATTGTATTCTAATCATCAACTGTAATTTAGTCTATTATATAGAGAAAAACTATGATCATGAATCGAACACAAGACTTTCTGCTCGGAAAAAAAAGTTTTACCAGTTCAACGACAAAGTAACTTTAAGGCTCCACGAGCGTGATTGCTTGCAGGCCAAAAAATGCAAAAATAAAAGTTCATCTAATCAAACATTCTACACATTTCTGGATTTTGCTCAGAGAAGTTTGAAGTGTGGTTGAGCCACGGAAGATGTTTTAGTTTGCTGTTCTATTAACCCTCAGAGAATGTTTTTTTTAATTTCTAACTCAAGCTAAAGCTCCACCTACTATGCCAGTCACTTTACTACTAAAATATGAAAATCTAAGTTCAACAACGGATACGGATGGATGGCAAGGAAGCTTCCAAAGGTATCTTACTATAGTGAAAATGGTGTAGTCACATGTAGAAATGTTCGGGTGAATGAGTTTCATACATGATGATCATGGAAGTACATTAGAAGGCAGAAGGGGGTATGTTTTATGCTTCATTCAAGTGTTAAATATTTCTTGAAATTTTTATATTTTCAATATTTCTCGCTAAGAGACAATGAGGTTGAATTATGAGGTGATGTAATTATATGTTGTATAATATCTTGGTTGATGTGGATAGTTCTAATATTGAATCATAACTATGAGTGGGCTTGGAAGTACAGCGGAGTGCCACATTTTAAGGAACAGTGTTAACTGAGAACATGTGGAACATGTGCTGAATAAAATTGGAATTGCAAGACTCCCACAGAATGAATTTGACTAAAGTTGCTTCTGGCTAAAATTAAATCAAGATAAATAGTATTATTATTTCTCAATAATATTCATCAGCCCTGACAAAACCACACCCTCCCCATTCCTACCCCTAACCCAGACTAGTTTTGTGGGACAAGAAGTTGTGAGGTGTTCATACAGCTCCAATTTCACATCCAGAGAGTTAAAGATACCTATCTTATTGTCACACAAGTAATGAATAGAGTAAGGAAATTGAGATACCCTGACCCTAGAAAACCTGTCTGAAAGATGGGATGCTAGCAGCAGAACCTCCAGATTTACAGTTGTCACCCTGTTGTCCAACATGTTTGAGGTCCGTCTGAAGTGGAAGGAGAGGAGGTGAATAGATAAAGGTAGATTGTCTTCTGAGAGAGACAAAGAAAAAGAGATTTGAGAAAGAAAATGTAATGAAGCAAATATACATTACATCTCCTTTAAAAGAGATGAAAAGGTGTATAGTAGACAACCCACAGAGTGTTTTGGACACGCTTGTGTACATATGATATTAGTATGGCATTTACTAATTATGTGTGCATGTCTAACATATGTCACAACATTCCACAAGTAAATGTTAATAATAACTTTTGATCACCTTGGCCAATCTGTGCACATGCACTTCCAGAATATGCAATCTCTTCTAAATAGGTTGCCTCGTTCATTGGATGGGACACAAATATGCATATGTAGAACAGGAATTTTTTTTTAACTGTCATCACAGATTTACCACATTCTAACCACAACCACCATTTATGAAGTAACATCAACAAAAAAGTTATATGTGAACAAGTATAATCCCCTACCCCATCCACCCTCCCCAAAACTACCAAAAAATTGTAATTGAGAAACCTAAATATTTCTTCAGATCAACATTTGTTTTGTTTAATGTTCTGATCACACGCACAACACACACACAACACACACACAACTCACGCACAGCACACGCACAACACACGCACAACACACGCACAACACACGCACAACACACGCACAACACACGCACAACACATGCAGCACTAACAAATGTATGTAGTAGCACACACTGATGATAGCCACCAGCATACATACTTGGCACTATCAAATTAATGATATCCAGGACACGTCACACTACCAACGATTAGAACAAACACACAACGATGAAATGACTGAGTATACATGTCAATTGTACCTTGCGGTGTTATGGAGGCACAGTGGAGAGGGAGAAGAGAGGAAGGAATGGGGTAGGAGGAGTGAGTATGGGGAGGGTGGTCTGCAGCATACATGGATGTCCAGGGTAATACCTTGGTATCATCCATGTCATAGTTTCGAATGGAGAGAAGCGTGTCTTCTTGTTCCTCTTCTTCTTCCTCTCTATTCATCCACAGAGGTGCAACCAAAGGAGCTTTATGTGGAGAACAGGGAAAGATGATAGAGCTGAAGGACCAAGGTTCGTGCGATAATTAGTCAGTGAGAAGATCTTTTCAACTTAATTTTTTTTGCAGTATAACGGACATCAGCTGGGAAATGAGAAAGGGAAGCAGGCGATGATTCTCGTGTTTCTTGTCAGTGTCCATAACCATGACTACTTTACTCTATTTGTCATTGTCATCATCCTGGTCATCAGATTCAGTCACAGGCTCAGTTTCACTGGTCTTATCAAACCTTCAGTTTTGAATAACATTACATTTGGCTTTATGTTAGTCACTGGCCACAATCTGTATCTCATTAAAAGTCACATCTCTGTGAACAGTTGGGGCTGCACTTGTTACTTTCACTGGCTGAGTCTTCATCACTGCAAGTAATGCTAGGGGATTCTGATCTCTAACTTGTTGGCATGAGAGCATAGGATCTAACTGCCGCTGCGGGTGCACTCAATTTAGGATACTCAGAAGAGACGATCATGGTCTTCAACAGAGACTCAAACTTCTGCCACATCGGAGACAGAAATGGCTTCAAAAGGGACACTGGTCACCTGTATGCTAATAAGAAGCAATGGAATGGATATAATGTCAAGATGAGGAATGTTTGGAGACATCGTAAAATTGTAAGGATGTGATCGAGAGCTTGCACTCTATATCTTGAGAGGAAGGAAATAAGGAGAAACATCACCATCTTGATTCCATATTGTTCTGGAACAGAATATTCTCCAAGGAGCTTCCCCGGACAGAAATAATATACTTAGCATCTATCGTGTTCTTGTGCAATGAGTTAATTTTCATGCATCCTTTTAATGATCTGTCTGGACCACTACTGAAAACATCTCCATCTTCAATCATGACAGAAGAGAAATAAAATGGTTGGAGGAGACCTTTGAAGGGGTCCATGTGGTGGGTGGTCATGGTCAGGCCATCTAGTCTCAGGCTCCAGTTTGTGTGAACCTCTCCTCCTGTTCAACATGACACCTTCTCCATCCAGTCGCCCATCAGCCCACAAGCAACTCGTGTCCCACCTGAAACTACTTATGCCCACTCTGTGGCAAAAATTCAGAATCTCTGTTGAAGATCATGATCGTCATTCTTCAGAATCTCCTTCATTGAGTGCCCAACAGCAGTGATTCGATTGTGTGCTCTAGTACCAATAAGACGAAGATCAGAATTTCCTGATGTTTCTTGCAGTGATGATGAGCCCTCTTGGTGAGAGCAACAAGGAGGTTGGTGAAGCACTATGCCCTTGGACTCTTGCCTTCTCCTGCTCCCACAGATGTTGCTGTCAACTGAAGATGGAAATATAGTTGTTATTTAATGAAATACAAGTCACCCCCTCCCAGCCCATGATATCTAGTGTCTATTCAATTTCTGAACAAAGTGCAACACAAATGAAATATACTCTTCAGAGTAGACACATCATATACTGAGAATGGTATTATAGCCCAAAAATGCTTGGGCCACATGGCCACTAATTTTCTTGTGAGTGGGTGTATGAGTCCAAAGCCCTGTCCATACTGCACAATAAAACCGGTTTCACCCGCGTCTGGAATGGGTTCCACACGTCCGCACTACACCCGGTTTCATCTCATCTGGTTCCACCTGAAACCTTCAGAAGGTAGGTAGGTTTCAAGAGGGTCTGATTCATTGAACGCTAGCAGCACATACCCGGCATTGCCCAGCCAATTCAACATGAAACATTATAGAAGCTACTCATATTTCAACCTGGATTGTCCTTTTATTAGCTTTTGGGAAACTAAAAACTTCCTGTTGGTGTGGTTATAACCTAACCACACCCATTGACACACCTACATGCAGTTAATGCACACTCTCACAAAATAGCTTTTGGTAGAAAAGAATACTTCCTGTGGGTGTGGCTCTGACATAACCACAACCACATATACTTAATAACGCTCGCCCAGTTCCTTGGAAACTACATGGCAAATTTAAGCCTAGTTGGTCCTCTGATCTTTCAATTGCAAAATAATTCCTGTGGGTGTGGCTACAGCCAGACCACACCCAATGTGGTTAATAATGCTTACCCAGGTACTTGGATACCACATGTCAAATTTTGGTCTGATAAGTTTCTTAATTAGCTTTTGGCAGCCAAAACAACTTCCTGTGGATGTAACTACAACTAAACCACGCCCATTACGACCTGCACATTTCATAAATAACGCTCAACTAATTACTTGGAGTCCATATATTAAATTTCAGCATGACGTGTACACAAATTAGTTCTTGGTAGCCAAAATAACTTCGTAAGGGTGTGGCCATGACTAATCCACACCCACACATGCTTAATAACGCTCATCCTGTTCCTTGCAAATTATATGCCAAATTTCAGCATGGTCGGTCCTTAATTGGCTTTTGATAACAAAGCAACTTCTTGTGGATGTGGCCATGACAAAACCACACCCACCTATGTTTAATAACGCTCACCCGGTTCCTTGGAAACCACATGCCATATTTCAGCCTGGTTGGTTGTTAAATTAGCTATCGATAGCAAAACAACTTCCGGTGGATGTGGCTATGGCCAAATAATACCCAATGTGATTAATAATGTTTACCCGGGTACTTGGAGACCACAAGTCGAATTTCGGCTTGATTTGTCCTTTAATTGGCTTTTGGTAACCAAAACAACTCCTGATAAGTGTGGTTATGACGAAAACAACCCATCACCACACCCACATGTGTATATTAACGCTCACCCAGTTACTTGGAGATCACATACCAAATTTCGTCCTTTTTGGTCAGAGGATTTGGCCATGATGGCTAGACACACACACGCACACACATACTTACGAACAAAAATATATAATAGATACTTCTGGCTTTATTGCTGATGTTCGCTATTAGTGGTTTAGCTACTACCAGCTCTCTCCCCGCTCTCATCTTCCCTTTGTTTGATGATATTGCAGAAAGAAAGAGACAGAACAGCGAGCACACCAGAAAATAAAATATCTCGTTTCTATATGTGGCAGAGGAAAACCAATTAACCTGCCCAGCCAATTAGTTAGCCCACACAGGTGATGCTAAGTGGGTTCAGCCCTATGCTAATGTGGACGAAAGAAAACGTTTGGAACTGGGTGTGCTGGAGAGAATTACAAACCCGTTTATAGTGTGGACAGGGCTTTGAACACACACTTCAAAATTTATGTATCTTTTTATTAATTTTCTTACTTGCAGTATTATGTGAATGCTTACAGAATTTTATAAATATTGTTTGTAACAGATAAAATAGAACAATATATATATATATATGCAGTTGTGTTTATATATGTTAGCAAGCAATAATGGCAATTAGCCATGAATACTTACTATACTCACCTTGGGTAGGCTATGGTTACACTACAAGAAAGTAATTCTCATCTAATTGCTTTGTCTGTTTTAGTTTAGAGAGATTGTGTTACAAATGAGCAGATAGATAAGGTACTGTGAGTAATTACTATTCGATCAGGTGAATGAAAAGGCAAAATTTCATGATAAACGAGATTACCAGTGAAAATGCAAGCATTATCTTTGTACTGTGATGCTTTTTGAGCAGATATATCTATTATATATTTGGTTTGTGTGTGTGTGTGTGTGTGTGTGTGTGTGTGTGTGTGTGTGTGTGCGTGTGTGCGCGCGTGTGTGTATATGTGTGTTTGTGCGTGTGTGTGTGAAAGGTTGACATCTGGCATGTAGTCTCCAAGTAACCAGGTGAGCATTAAAAACATGTGAATGTGGTAATGGGTGTGGTTTTGACCTAGCCACACCCATAGGAAGTCGTTTAGTGTACTGAAACCCAGTTGAAGGACATATCAGGCCGAAATTTGACGTGTGATCTCCAAGTACCTGGATAAGCACTATTAATTACATTGGGTGTGGTTTTTTTTCCTGTAGCCACACCCACAAGAAGTTGTTTTGCTATCAAAAGCAAATTAAAGGACTGACCTTGCTGAAATTTGGCATATAGTTTGCAAGTAACTGGGTGAGTGCTATAAACAACATTGGATGTGGTTTAGCTATAGCCACACCCACAGAAAGTCATTTTGCTATAAAAAGCAAATCGAAGGACCAGCTAGGCTTAAATTTGGCACATACTTTCCAAGAAACTAGGTGAGTAATATCTATGTATGGGTGTGGCAATGGGTGTGGTTTGATCACAGCCACACACACACACACAAGAGGTTGTTTGGGCTGCCAAAAGCTGATTTGTGTAAGAATCTGACCGAACTTTGGCGTGTGGTCTCCAAGTAACTATATAAGCATTATTGACCACATTGGGTGTGGTTTGGCTATAGCCACACCCACAGAAGGTTGTTGTTTTGTATGTTGTTTTTTTTTAATTAAAGAACCAACTAGACTGAAATTTGGCATGTAGTTGTCAAAGAACTGAGTGAATGCTATCAAGCATGTGTGTGTGGATTTATCAGAGCCACACCCACAGGAAAAACATTTTTGGCTAACAAAAAAAAATTTTTATAGACCAATCAGGCCGAAATTTGGCATGTGGACTACAAGTAACCGAATGAGTATCATGTGGGAGTGGGTGTGGTTTCAGTGAAGCCACACCCATAAATAATTGACAAACAAGCTAATTGAAGCACCTACAAGGTAAAAATTTGGCAGGAGTTCTCCAAATAATTGGGTGAACATTATTGACCGCATAAGGGTGTGGTTTTATCATAGCCCCACCCATAGCCAATCATTTTGGCTAGAAGTACTAATTTAAGGACTAACCATGCCGAAATTTGACATATGGTCTCCAAGTGACAGAGTGAGCGTATTGACCACATAAGGTGTGTCAATGGGTGTGGTTAGGTTGCAGACATACCCACAGGAAGTTGTTTTGGCTACCAAAAGCTAATTAAAGGACAAAAGGCTGAAATATGAGTAGTTTCTATAACGTCAAATTTTAGCTGTTTCACTGCAAGAGTTTGGCTGTGATATACACACACCCCCCCCCTCCCACATACTTACGAACCAAAATATATGATCTACTATATATTTTGGTTCGTTTGTATGTATGTATGCGTCTAGGCATCACAGTCAAACCCTCGGACCAAAGAGGCCGAAATTTGGTGTGTGATCTCCAAGTAACCTGGTGGTGAGTGTCAAAAACCACATGTGTGTGGAAATGGGTGTCATTTTTGACATAGCCACACCCACAAAAATGGTTTTGGCTACCAAAAGCCAATTACAAAATGAATCTTGCCAAAAATTGACGCATGGTCTCCAAGTACCCGGGCAAGCATTATTAACTACATATAGGTGTTGTTTGTCCAAGCCACACCCACAGGAAGTCTTTTTTTCTATCTAAAGAAAATTAAGACACACCAGGCTGAAATTTAGCATGTGGTTTACAAAGAACCGGGTGAACGTTAAGCATGTGTGGGTGTGGTTTGGTCAAGGCCACAACCATAGGAAGTTATTTTGGCCACCAAGAACTGATTTATTTACCAATCATGCTGAAATTTGACATATGGACTCCAAGTAATTGTTGAGCGTTATTGACCACATCTGTGATGTCGATGGGTGTGGTTTAGTCACAGTCACGCCCACAAAAAGCTGTTTTGGCTGCCAATAGCTAATCCAAAAACTGATCAACCATTATTTGGTGTGTGGTCTCCAAGTATCCGGGTAAGCACTATTGACCACATTGGTGTGGTTTGACCATAGCCACACCCACAGAAAGTTATTGTACTATGTGAAGCTAATCTAAGGACCAACGAGGCTGAGATTTGGTATGTAGTTTCCAAGGAACCAGGTGAGTGTTATTAAGCATGTGTGGGTGTGGTTTGGATATGTCCACAACCATAGGAAGTTAATTTTACCGCCAAGAACTAATTTATTCACCAATCATACTGAAATTTGACATACGGACTCCACGTATCTGGGTGAATGTTATTAACCACATGTAGGTGTGTCAATGGGTGTGGTTTGGTGATAGCTACACCCTCAGGAAGTTGTTTTGGCTGCCAAAAGCTAATAAAAATATCAACTAGGCCAAAACTTGGCATGTGGTTCCCAATTAACCGGGTGAATGCTAATAACCACATGTAGGTGTGGCAATGACTGTAGTTTTGTCATGCCACACCTACAGGGACTTACTTTCGCTACCAAAAGCTAATTGAAGGACCAAGCAGGCGGGAAATTGGCATGTGGTCTCCGAGTAGCTGATAAACATTATTAACAATACATGGGTGTATCAATGGGTTTGGTTTGGTAATAACCACACCCACAAGAAGTGGATTTAGCTGCCAAAAGCTAAATTAAAGGGCCTATCAAGCCGAAATTTGGCATGTGTTGCGCAAGTAACTGGGTGAGTGTTATTAACCACATGTGGGTGTGTCTGTGGATGTAGTTTTATGTAAGCCACACCCACATGAAGTTTTGTGTGTGACAAAAGCTAATTAGAGGACTAATCAGGCAGAAATTTGAGTGGCTTCTATAATCCTTTATGTCATCATTGGCCGAGCAATGCCAGGTACATGCTGTTAGTAGACATATATATTTGTTTGCGTGTGTGTCTAGCCATCATGGCCAAACCCTACGACAAAAAAGAACAAAATTTGGCATGTGGTCTTCAAGTAACAGGGTGAACGTTAATAACTGCATGTAGGTTGGTAATGGGTGTGGTTTTGTCATAACCACACACACACAGGAAGTTGTTTTAGCTACCAAAAGCCAATTAAAAGACAAATCAGACCAAAATTTTACCTGTGGTCTCCAAGTACCTGGATAAGCATTATTAACCAAGTTGGGTATGGTTTGGTTGTAGCCACACCCACAGGAAGTTGTTTGCCGTCAAAAACTAATGATAGGACAAACCAGGTTGAAATTTGGCATGTGGTTTCCAAGGAACCGAGTGAGCGTTATTAAGTATGTGTAGGTGTGGCAATGGGTGTAGGTGTGGCAATTGGTGTGGTTTTTTTCATGACCACACACATAGGTTGTTATTTTGGTTACCAAAAGCTAATTTATATATCAATCAGGCCCAAATTCAACATATGGACTCCAATTAACTGGGTGAGTGTTATAAACGACATTGAGTATGGTTTGACTATAGCCACACCCACAGGAAGTTGTTTTGTTATAAAAAGTTAGTCGAAGGACCAACTAGGCTTCAATTTGGCATGTAGTTTCTAAGGAACAGAATGAGCGTTATGAAGTGGGTGTGGCAATGGGTGTGGCTTATAATGACCACACACACACCAGTAGTTGTTTTGGCTGCCAAAAGCTAATTTATGTACGAATCAGGCCGAAATTGAATGTGGTTCCAAATGACTGAGTAAGAATTACTGACCACATTGGGTGTGGTTTGGTGGTAGCTACGCCTACAGGAAGTTGTATTGCTATCTAAGTTGTATTGCTATCTAAGGCAAATTAAAGGACCAACCATGCTGAAATTTGACATGTAGTTTACAAGGAACTGGTTGAGCATTATCAAGCGCATGTGGGTGTGGTTTTATCAGAGCCACACCCACAGGAAGTTCTTCTTTTGCTACAAAAAGCTAATTTATGGACCAATTCGGACAAAATTTGGCATATAAACTACAAGTAACCGGCATTAAACATGGGGGTGTGGTTTTTCCATAGCCACATACTCAAAAAAATAAATTGGCTACCAAAAGCAAATTAAAGAAATAACCAGGCAGAAATTTGTCATGTGGTCTCCAAGTGACAGGGTGAACATTTTGATCGCATGTAGGAGGGTTAGTGGGTATGGTTTGGTCGTAGCCACACTCATAGGAAGTTATTTTGGCTGCCAAAAGCAAATTTATAGACTGATCAGGTTCAAATTGGCATATGGACTACAAGTAACTAAATGAGTGTCACGTGGGAGTAGGTAGGTGTGGTTGTATTAAAACCACACCCACAGCAAGCTATTTTGCCAAACAAAGGCTAATGAAAGCACCAACCAGGCAAAATTTTGGCAGGTGTTCTCCAAGTAACCAGGTAGGCAACATATAGGTGTAGTTTCATCATAGCCTCATCCAGAGGAAGTCATTTTGATTGCAAATTATATTAAAATTATTAATTCACCTATAGCACAATAGGATAGTCCTATCTGTTAAGGTAGGTCTGATACTGGACAGATCAGTTGCAGGGATTTAAAAAAACAACAACAACAACAAACACTACCTACTTTTATTAGTTTCTCAACTGTAGCCAATGGAGAAGAGGATTAGGTATAGATATTTATTTAACACATATAGAGTCTTCTGATATATTCTAATTATCATAAGATGGTTTTATATTAACAGAAATGTTATGGATTAAAAGGAGAAAAAAAAGATTACAGAAGCTTCAAGTTAAATTTCAATATATTAACATATTCAAAACAACATTAATTTTAATCTGGTATATTATAATGTCATTGATTTTTCAAACTTCACAGAGAATGCTTGTTTTGTTTTCACCTTGTGTGGGTGAGTACATTTCTGTCAATCCACTCTCCAATTTGAACTACTATATAATTAAAATACAAATACAATTTTATTACACATTCCTAAACCAGTAATTATAATTATTTGAGTGGTACACTTACCCTATAAATTACACAATGTAAAAACACTTAGTCATTCTAAAACACTTCAGATGAGGTCAGAAAGATTCCTGTGAATGACATGAGCACAACAGCAAAAGTATGAATGTAAGGCAGCATGGCTTGTGGGATTCCAATTTTTTTTTATGCCTTCTAGTTTCTTTTAAATTTTGTTCTTCAAAAAATGGAGAAAAATAAAGAGTTTAACTTATCTAGGGAAGGATTGAAGGTACAAGAATAGAAGCCTTTCTTTTTTGAAAGTATATATGCTAAATTACTTCAATTACAGCTAAAAACATATATTGAATACATAACCGTGTATTGCCTGTGTGGTGGGATTGGGGGGGGGCATCACAAATAGAATTTAATGAATTTTTGCTAAGGTTATACCTTTACGTTGAGTAGAAAATATTAATATACTTCTCTGTAAATGGAATACCTTTGTGATTCATTTGCAAGGATGTTCTAGCTCACTACAAGGTGTATAACACTTGCAGAGTATTAATGCAATTATATCTCATTAAAATGTACACCACTTAATGAAGAAATTTGAATTCATGAAAAAAATTGGAGTCCTTACTTTCATAACTAATTTTTATTCATAATTGGAACTCACAACTATTTAAAAATGAAAGCAGACAATATTTCACAATTTTTATTTTGGTCATCATAGCAGATATTGGAGTATTATTATCATACAACAGAGGATAACATAATTTTTTTCCTTGAAAAAAGATGTTTTTTTTTTTTTTTTATTTTTTTTTTTTAATTATGGCATAGCTATGTTTTTTAAATTTTTCTTGTCAATAATTGTGGATTAAATTTTCTTCCTTGGTCTGCTTTGGGAAGGGAGGGGTATGGATTATTTGGTAAAGGAACGTCGTTGTGCAGAACACCCACTTGATTGTGGATAGGTAAGGAACGTTTTGTGCAGACAGAGCTGAAGAACAAAACTTTTTACTGGTTTTTCACTGAATTTTCCTCATTGCTGGCTGGGTAAGGATGCGCAGATTTAAAGGGTGCATGCCATGCCCACCTCCTTAGTGATGTATCAACCTCTTTATTGTTGTAATTAATTGTAGCACCTGAGCTATGTTCTTGGCTGCACCAACTCCACGTGTCTTCAGTGCTCTTCTCTCTGGCAGTATAAGTGATATTATCTCCTCATGAGAGAGAATGATTTTCCACCTTTCCTTCCATCTCTGGCCAGAATTGTTCTCTGTCCTATCCCTAATTTGGAAGTGGGTGTGGCCTTTGAGGCACCAGGTGTGTTTACAACCACATAACCAAGCCCTCAATGTTAGCCAGGTCCCTGTGTGCTCAGGATTTTGCATGGTAGAGAATACGTGTTCTTGTTGGCTTATAATAGGTGTGAATTGGAGTGAATTATTTCGTTGATCAACTTCCTTATGAATTGGGTCAATGAATTTAAAAAAAGAGAGAATGAAACCAGACTGAATTCATTGACCAAGTTCAACCACCCTTTACATTTATAATGACCTCTATACCCCCTGTTGTTTACTGATTTCATGCTGTTCAAGTGCTGTCATAAGGCGGGTTCATGATTAGTTGATCACAGGCGTGAATTAGATCAGGTCTAGTCCAGACTTGTTTGTCATGAGGAGTGATGGTCCTTTGTGAAATGTGCCCAAGCTTTGTTAGAAGTTTATACAGGTAGACCGTATGCTAACCTTATTGCACCATGTGATTGATGAGTGTGGTAAGTGCATTGCACATGTTCATGTATAGAATGGAGTGGGCATGGCCTAGAGGAGGAGAAGAGGAAGCTTGTGCACATGCACATTGCTGGGATAGTGGAGGTGAATACTATCAGAAGCTATCTGCAACTCAACTTCCATGTAAGGACCACATGTGTATATAGAGACTATACTGTTCATGACAATCTGCTGGTGTTGCTCGTGGTATCATCTGTGAGAGATAATTAATCACTCAACATTGTTATTAATACATTTCCTACTACTGAACTAATTAGAGGGACTTGGTCTCTCATGGTTTGGTCTTATCTCTTCCAGAATAATCTGAAAATCTGAGCTCATTAACTCATTTAAGTCATGGCTTTGCTCTTTAGCTGTATTGTGTTTACTTCTGCTCATATTCCTTTCCTGACACTCCAACTCTTCCCTAAGGTGCTGTAATAGCACTGTGAAAACCACACATGTGGTGGAAAACCATGAATATGAATGACATGTGCAATCATCAGCCCATATTAATAATCTTTTACCAGATCAACATACTGAAGTCCTTTTACTTTCTTATTTTCTTTCTCAATTAAAAGAAAATTGACATCTGTTTTATTCTTCTTTTTTTTTTAGATAGAAAAAACTAACAAAAACATTTGAACTCATCTAACTTTGAGGGAGGAATGATATTAATTCAGTTTGTTTCCATTTGCTAATTCAGTTTTATTTTGTGTGTGACTTTATAATTGATTTAAATCAAGCTTCCTTAACAAGTTTGAATGTGCATAGACTTAAGTTTGAACATTTCTGTACACAGTGTTTATGAATTGATGATCTTTACCATTAATTCCAATCTGCAGTCTCTTTACATGAGCAGCAAGACTCAAGGCTTTGCGTCCAATTCCCACATGTTCAACATGAACTTGGAAGCCTACCTCATAAACGAAGGTCCTCCCCCCCGAAGCAAGTGGTCCTGGTACCTTCCAGCAGTGGCAACGTGGGAATGAGTTTTCAGCTGGGCACTTCCGGTCATGCATCACCGATGGGTGTAGGCTATTCTCAGAATCAGAATCCTAGTCAGGAAAAGATCCATGCTGCAGCAGCCTCAGTTGCTCCCGCAGCTGTTGTTGCTTCTACCACAGCAACGGCCATGGCCACTGCCACCTCTCATATCCAGCACAAGATCTCGGAGAGCAATAACTCCCCTGGCTACCCCTCCCCTGATCACATGCAACTGCAGCAGCAGCAACAGAAACAGTACCAGCAACGGAAACAGTACCAGTTGCTGCGGGTCAGTGAGGCAGCTGAAGTGATGGGTATGGCTAATGGAGGCCACACCCACTTATCCATGAACAAGCCTTTGTTGACAATGGCACAGGTGTCTAGCATCACTTCCCAGCCTGTGAGTTTACCATGTTCAAATTGTTTTGAAAAGTAATAGTGTGCTTCCAATTTTAGTTGTGGGTATGTCACGATGTCCCTTTTAATTGTAGAGTCACAGTACCACTGGATCTGCTGCCATGGCGATGCACCCACATTTGAACTCCGGCCTTGTTATGTCTAGTAGGTCATCCCCTGCCAGCAACAATCTGTCTTTGTTAGGGAGCGGCTCCAACCACTTACACATACAGCCAACCATGCAGAACCCATCAGGAGCGCGGCTTAGTCCAACCACAGCTCCTATCAAGAATTCTGTTCCTGTAAGTATCCAAGTGTATACTGTAGGGATATACATATATGTTGCTGTATGAAAGCATGTGTACTGCAGTGCACATGCATATATGTTAGAACAGGAAGGTGAGATTTGTTGGGGAAGGGGTGGGCACAAGGAGAATCAATTACAACCAAAAAAAAAACAAAAAAAAACGCAAATAAATTACTTATTTTTTACACCCCAGAGGGTCTATTGTTATCATTAGTATGCAAATATATACTTAATATTGAAATAGTACAACACATTACAGAAATGCTAATCAGTATCGTCCAAAATGACTAATTCCTTTTTTCTGATACCCACTACATAGTAGTAGTAATGTGGTCCCACGACATGTGAATTATTCATGAGGTGATAGAATTAATTATAAGTTCTTCTTGCGTATTTCTTCCACTTGTTTTTAGCCTCTCATTATTCTAATG
The DNA here is from genome assembly GCA_963969325.1 of Lycopodina hypogea. Taxonomy (NCBI): domain Eukaryota; kingdom Metazoa; phylum Porifera; class Demospongiae; order Poecilosclerida; family Cladorhizidae; genus Lycopodina; species Lycopodina hypogea. Next base: position 12,437,677 of record OZ017780.1, on the reverse strand, counting down.
TCTTTCCAATGGTGTCCACTTCAGGCCATATTCCATAGAGAAGTGGCTGGCCTGATTGATTTATTTAATATCCAGCCTATTTATCAACCAAACAATATTTTTGTCTCTTTTAACAGTTTCATTGTATATATCATTCTGTAGCTTATTTCCTGCCAGCAAAGCCAGCAGGTCTCCAAGTGGTGATTTTTACCATCGACCATTTGGTCCTGCAGTGCCAGTGTGCCAGTGTGCAGCCATAAGGCAGTGGGGTATATGGTTATGGAGGCCACCGAGTCCAT